>PVHX01006503.1:21328-93469 GCA_004024805.1 Geosciurus inauris | reverse complement strand
AAGTCACCGTGAAGTGTGAGAACCACACTGTGGAAGAGGCTGTTTGGAAGCCTATAGCCTGGGTGAGGCAGCTGTGTGAACCTCAGGACGCATCTGCCCATCCTGAGACTCGGTTTCCCCAACGGTGACTGGGAGAAACAACCCCTTCGGAGGCTGTGGTGAGGATCAGGAGCTGGTGTACGGAGAGGGTCAGCTGAGCCTCTGCAGCAAGTGTGCCCAGCTGAGGCCCCGGGTGTTATGATTATTTCTGTTCCTGGGAGGTGGGGGCAGGAGAGTGGCCACAGGAGCCAGACGGCCTGGGTTTGGATCCTAGCCTCCACTTTCCAGTTTCATGACCTTGGATGGATTACTTAACCCCAGTTTCCCCTTCTGTAAAATGGGAGGCAATGACAGTGCTTAGCTCCTAGAGTTCCTGAGAAAATTACGTAGTATAATACAAAGAAGCTCCATCAGGGCTGGCCTGGAGCAAGGGTCCCTCCAGGGTTGGCTACTGAAATCCAGGAAGCCTTCTAGCCCCTCCAGTCTCAGGGGCCTCTCCCTACGTGGTGACCACCGAGCAGAGACGCCAGGCCCAGAGCCACCTCTGGCTACCCTGGGCAATGCCGGTCCTCCGCTCCCTCGGGGCATCAAAGGTTCTGAGGCAGTTGGGAGAGCAGTACACGTACCTGCTTCTGCCCGGCAGTGCCAGGGTACAGAGCAGGAACTCCATAATCAGGGAACAGGCAGGCTGATTTTCCAGCAGCGTTCACAGATTAGCAGGAATGGGGAGACACTGTTCCAGGGACCGATGGCATCATGGATATTTTAAACCTATAATTAACACCTGGTTGTTCAACCAAATCTGTCCAAGTTTCCCAGGTGACACTGCAGTGTGTGGAACAGTCTGGGCACAGAGAAAGAGGCAAGAGCAAGCTTGACTTTGCCATGTGATGCTGTGTGATCTTAGCTTGTTACTAGACCCCTCTGAGCCCTAGTCTCTCCCTCATCAGATGAGGATGCTGCTGCTCACTTTGCATGTAAGAGTGGGGCAGGCATCTACCGGGGCTGCCCTTGGCACGTCCACAGCTCCCGCTCTTCCCAGGTCGGTCCCCGAGGGCACAGAGATGTTCGAGGTCTACGGGACCCCCGGCGTGGACATCTACATTGGTCCCAGCTTCGAGAGGAGCCGGGAGCGGGCCGACACCAGGAGGTGGCATTTCGATGAGGGCATGGAGATCATCGTGGTCATGAACTCCCCCAGCAACGATCTCAATGACAGTCACGTGAGTGGGGCCCCAGCCTCGGGGGCAGGCAGAGGCGGCCACCCAGCCCGCAGGTCCACATCCCCTCTCCCAGAGTGGACAAGCTCCTGGCCCTGGGGCCAGAGGCTGGGGTTCAGAGTCCCAGCTCTGCAACTCATGAACAGACTGCATGACAGGCGCCACTGGGGGCGCCGGGTTGGCTAGGGGACCTCTGCTAGTCTGAAGAAGGGGAAGCAGGGAGGGGAGGGACACTCCTGCCCATGGAGACGCCCTTCCTAGGTGACAGTTCTCCAAGGTGCCTCAGTTTCCCCAAACCATTTGCAGGATGGGGGGGCATTTAAAACATGGAAGAAAGGGGTGACCTTTGAACTTGGCACTCCCTGAAGGGCTAGCCAGGCCCAGGACTCCATGGGTGGAAGACGTGGGCCCCCTCTGTGGCCACAGCAGTGTTTGGAGACTGACAACTGTCAGGCTCCTGGGGGCAGATGCCATCCAGCCCATGCAACAGCCAGTGAGGCCAGGGGCTGGTCCCCTCTCACTGGGACTCCCGGGCCACACAGCTAATGGGCAGGAGGACTAGACTTCCACACATGTGGCAGGTCCCCTCACTCCCCACCTCTGCTCCCGCCCGCGCATTGGAATCTAGCTGCCCCAGCTCTGTGGGGCACATGGGACAGGGCTCAATGAACCCACGTGGCAGACAAAAAACAGGCTAAGGGCTGTGGTCACCTGAAGTTACACGTGCTAGTGAGTGGCAGAGTCGGTGAGCAGCAGGGCAGAGTGCCCTGAGCAGCACGAGAGGACTGGGCAGCCTGTAGGTGTGCCTTGAAGAACGGGGGACTCTGTGGGTGCCCCCCATCCTGAGCTCCTTGGCCCTGTAGCTGCTAGAACAGAGCAAGGTGGGAGTCCTCCCCCCCGGCACCCCACCTTCAGTGTCCTGCCAGCTGTGGGTCTGGGGAGCACGCCGCTGCTGGGGCTTGGCATGGGGGGCAGTCACTGTAGGATTTAGGGTCTCCTGGGACTGAGCAGGTCAGTAGCCTCTGTAAGATCTCGACCGTCCCGCTGAGTCGAGAACACCAGTGCCAGAGGACTGAGCCCGCATCTGGAGGGAGCGTCCAGGGGGGACGCCAGGGTGCACGGGACTTGAATGCCTCCAACCAGGTCCTCATCCCCAGCATCTTGGTCCTGGCCTCAGAGTGACTGTGCTTGCTGCCAGCCCGGCCACATCATGAGCACGCAGCCAGCCGTCCATCCTGTGGGTAGGAATTACTATTCCTGCTGTTTGGGGAGGAAAAGTGAGACCAGCAACCCCCCCCCACACCCCGGTGTTCTCTCCTGACGGATCCAGGATCCGAGCCCAGGCCGTCAGAGCTCTGCCCTTGACCCTCCGCGATGCCTCTATCTACTGAGGACGACAGCTGGTGTTTCTTGGGCACTTCCTACAGGCTGAGGTGGACCTGTATGGTCCCTGGTTTACTGATGAGAAAACAGAGGTAGCTCAGAGGGGAAGGGCCCTGGCCAAGGTCACAGAGGCCAGAGGTGCTGGGCTCAAGTCCAGGCTAAGTCCAGGCTAAGCCCAGGGTTTAGGTGTTCTTAAACCCTGCCTGGTCCAAATCCCTCTGTTTACAAATGGTGAAACTGAGACCCAAAGTGGAGCAGGGGCTTGCCAAGACCACACGGCGGGTCTCTGGTAGGACTGGGCCCCCGGTCTCCACAGACTCTCACAGAGAGTTCCATTTCACAGATGGGCCAGCCAAGGCATGGGAAAATGGGTCACTCAGAGACGGCTGGGGAAGAGCTGGATGGGGCCGAGGTTCCTGAGCCTCCGTCCTCTCCTCACAGACCCCTATGGCTGGTGGGCTCTGGGCCGCTACCAGCATGACTGGCCCATCTCTCTGCAGGTCCAGATCGCCTATCACTCCAGCCAGGAGTCTCTGCCCCTGGCCTATGCAGTGCTGTACCTCACCTGTGTTGGTAAGTGGGGGCTAAGGGCAGGGAGGTGGTGGTTAGGGATGACACTGAACCAGGGGCATCTTAAAAAAATTAGTTCTATTTTTTACAATTAAAAAAGTGCACATTAGAAAAATTCAAACAGTACAAGAGTTCTCACTTAAAAGTAAACCTCCCTCCCTCCACACCAGGACTTCCGGTTCCTCAAAGCCAGCTTTCTCCCAGAGAGATGCTGTGCTTGCCAAGTAGACATGTGCACCCCTGTGCATCCTCCCTTTTTTTTTTTTTTATAATTTTTTTTCTTAAAGATGGACACAATGTCTTTATTTTATTGCTTTGTATGTGGTGCTGAGGATCGAACCCAGGGCCTCACGCATGCGAGGCAAGCGCTCTACCTCTGAGCTACAATCCCAGCCCCTGCATCCTCCCTTTTTATAAACAAATGGAAACCCAGTAAAGACATGGAAGTTTCCTTTTCCAAGTTAAATTGGAAATTTAATAAGTCTCCACAGATTGATATATAAGCTCCGTGCAAGTGGCTCAGATGCTGAAACTCTCAGGCAGGGAGCGGAAAGTAACTTTGATTCCTAGGTTAGAGGTGCTAATAGAAGAGGTGGACAGCAAATGTGAACAAATGGGGAATTTCAGCAGGAACTGAAAATTATGAGTCAAAAGGAAATGCAAAAATCAGTAATGGAGGGGCTGGGGTTGTGGCTCAGTGGTAGAGCACTTGCCTCCCATGTGTGAGGCACTGGGTTTGATCCTCAGCACCACATATAAATAAATAAAATAAATATCCATTGGCAACTAAAAAAATATTTTAAAAAAATCAGTCATGGAGATGAAAAATGCTTTTGATGGATTCTTCAGTCGTCTAGATGTAGCTGAAGAAAGAATTGGCGAACTTGAAGATAGATAAATAGGAGTTACCCAAACTGTAACAGAGGGGGAAAAGTAAAACAAACAAAACAGACCTGAGAGCTCCGGGAAGGTATCAAATGGTCTCAACTCAGTGCAATGTGCATCAAAATATCAAAATGTCTTTTCAATAGAAACATATAAAACTGATCCTAAAATTCATAAGAAACACAAAGAGCAAGAATTACCGAGACAATTTCGAGGAAGGTGGAAGGATTCACAGTACCAGATATCAAGACTTTTCCAAGCTATAATTCTTGAGGCAGGATGAAATTTGTGCAAGGTTAAATATATAGACCAATGAACAAAGACCCTGGGGATAGATCCAGGCTTCTGAGGTCACATGGGGGAATAAATAAACTCGGAGCCCTACCCCACACCATAGCCACCAATATTGCACACAGCAGCAAGAAAGCAAGTGTTTTAAGTGTCAGAGGCATTCACAGAAGCAGAACTGCTGGGCTCAGGTGGGGTGTCTTTACATTTTGATAGATATGGCCAGATTGCTTTCCCAAAACTCTGGGCCATGCTTTGCACCTGCAACGGTGCCTGGGCCTCCCAGCCAGCACGATGCAGTCTCAGCTTTTTCTGTTTTTGCCAGAGTGATAGGTCACAATCTCCCTGTTGCTTAAATTTGCCTTCCTTTAGTTAGGAGTGGGGTTGGGCATCTGCCCCCAGCCCCTGCCAACCCCCCCTCGTTGGAAAATACATATGCAGAAAGTTCATAAAGCTTATTATATGTACATATACACACACACGTGCACACACATTCAATGAACAATTACAAAGCCAACACTGGAGTGGCCAGTGCCCACAGCAAGAAATCAGACACGACAAGCACCCCAACGTCCCTGCCATGCCCCTCTCTGATTACAACTCCCTCCTCCTAAAGGTAAACGCTGTTTTGTGATAAATATTTCCTTGTGTTTCTTTATGGTTTTTATCACCTACCTGTGCCTGCCAGATCACATAGACTAGTTTTGCTTCCTGAATTCTCTGTGGATGGAATCATCTCTCCCGTGTTCCTTTGGGTTGGGCTCCTTCTGGTTGCCTGGGTATCTTTTTTTTTTTTTTTTTTTGTGGTGCTGGGGATTGAACCAGGGTCTTGTGCATGTAAGGCAAGCACTCTACCAACTGAGCTATATCCCCAGCCCCCTGGGTAACTTTTCACATGTTAAAAATTATTTGAAATCCCCACCTCTCCCTTCTTTCTCTCTTTAGAACTAAGAAGGTTTGTGGGGTTTTTCTCTCTCTCTCTCTTTTTTTTTTTTTTTTTGGTTACTGGGTATTGAACCCAGAGGTGCTTAATCACTGAGCCACATCCCCAGCCCTTTTTTATATTTTATTTAGAGACGTGGTCTTGCTGAGTTGCTTAGGGCCTTGCTTTTGTTGAGGCTGGCTTTGAACTTGCAATCCTCCTGCCTCAGCCTCCCGAGCCTCTGGGATTACAGGCGTGCGTCACTACAACTGGCTTAGGAAGATTTTTGCAGGTGCAAAAAGATTGATTCAGGCCCCTTGAATAGTTCACTGGTGTTGAACAATCTCCCCAGTTTCTTTGGAGAAATGTTAAGTTGGGATGTGGGTCTGGGAGTGTGAGTCGCAGCCGAAGTGGAGGCCCTGAGAAGCCACATGATTGGCAGGTGGCAGAGTTGATGTGCATCCTGGTCAGCCTGACCAGAGTCCAGGCTCACTGTCCCAACCCAAGTCCAGGTGAGACAGACAGCTTCACACAAACCAAGAATGTCCCTGGTGACACATGCTCAGTGCAGGCTGTGCCCCAGACAGTGAGGGCTGGGGGGATGCAGAAGAGGGAGCAGTCAGGGAGGGCTTCCTGGAGGGGGTGGCACTGGCCCTGCCTTGGCTCTAGCCCTCTTCTTCCCTATGAGCTCTTTCTCCAGTCCCGGGAGGGAGGCTGCAGAGCCTCCTTTCCCCGAGCTGTCCCTGCTGGGAGATGCCATGCCTCTGTCCAGCCCCAGACAGGCCCTGATACAGAGGCTACAAATATAGAAGTCACCATCTGTTCTGGGCTCCTGGGAACCTGGTGGGGACTTACCCACGCCTCCCGTGCAGACATCGCCCTGGACTGTGACCCGAACCGTGAAGGTGGGCAGGACGGGAACTTCATGGACAAGGTAGGCTTCTCCACCTGGGCCCAGACGGGGGGAGTGGAGTGTCGAGCTGCCATGAGCCCAGGTCAGCCGGGAGAGACCGGTACAGGTACCCCCTGCTTCCCAGCTGATGCTGTGGCCCAGGGGACCAGGCACGAGTGGGATCTTCATCCAAGACAGAAATTGTCACCAAAACTCATCAGGCACGGAGGTTCCCAGACTTGTGCTGGGCTTCAGTTTGTTGGAGGAAAGTTCTGGATTTGTGAGCTAAGTCGAGGCTGGGCAAGCTGCTTTGAAAACAAGAGTCAGATGGTAGATATTGGGGGGTCTGGCCCACGCTGTCCTCCTGCCTCTGCAGTGGACGTGGCGGCCGTCCATTCATAACCCATGCGACCATGTTCTGGCAGAACTTGTCTCCCAAGAACAGGCAGCCGGCAGATGTGGCCCACAGGCCACAGGGAGCTGATCCGTCTAGGTGAACAAAATCTACTGAGCACGAAACCGAATCACTTCTGGGCCCAGCAGTGGGGTGTCCAGAGGAGGAGTCAGGGAGGGCTGGGGAGCAAGGACTGAGCTCGGGTGTCCCACTCCAGGTGAAGGGAACGGCAGGGGTATCACCTCACAGGGTGGTGAAGGCTCAGGGGGCTGGCCAGGAGGTGCTGGGGCGGCCCAGGCCTGGTCTGAGCCCCATCGCTGGCTCTGTGTTTTCTCTGACAGCGGCAGTGGGTCTGGGGGCCTGATGGGCATGGAGCCGTCTTGCTGGTGAACTGTGACCGGGACGATCTGGGCTGCGATGTCCAGGACAACTGCGACCAGCGAGTGCGCTGCCTGCAAGGTGGGGGCTGGGAGCGGCCTGGGTCCCCGCCTGTCCAGATCTGTGGTCAGATGCCCCCCGGGTGTTCTGAACAACCCCAGGTAGGGCTCTGATGGCAGAGCTGGGGGCCGGAGTCACCTACCCGGACACACCGTGGCGTTGCTCAAAGCCCACCTCAGGCTGGCAGCTGTGCCTCTGGTGTCCCCAGTGCCAGCGACACTCATGTTGCTGCAGAAGCTCTGGAAACGATCCACCCTGCTTTCCCCTTCCTCTAGGGGAACAAAGGATGCCAGCATTGTTTGAGCACCTGTTGTATGCCAGGCCCTTCTCACAAGTTCTCATCCTCCAGGAAGGGTATCATCACCCCAATCTAGAGAGCAGGGTGCTGAGACCAGAGGCCAGGAGGCTCCCAGCCTCTCTGGCTGGTCAGAGGCTTTCCCTTCCAGCCCCTCATCCAGACCCCACCCCACACCTCTGACCTGCGTGCCAGGGGTGCCTGTTTCTGCCAGGTCCACCTGGACCACAGCAACCAGAGGGACCAGGCAGGGATATCCCAGGGTGAGAGTGGCCAGAGCTTCCCATGTGAGACGCTCCCAGGTGCCTTCTCGAGTGGCCATGATTGGACATGGGAACACTGGGGCCCTGGGAGGGCAGGCCCTCCAGCGTCACAGCCTGCCTGCGTGACTGCCAGGTGGCTTGGGCACTCTCGAGCGCCTCTGGGGGCCAGGCATCAGGATGGCTGCTCTGCATGTCATGTCTCTCTGGGCAGATGAGGAAATGGGCCCCAACAGGACGCAGAGCAGCACAACCCGTCACACGTCACCCGTCACCCGTCACATGTCACATGTCACACGTCACATGTCACACGCTTGGCATTCTCTCGTGGTGGCTTCCTGTGTCTTCACGGCTGGGACACCTGAGTCCTCACGCTCACTGCCCTGGGGACGAGGTGCGGGGGAGCCCAGGACCTCTGAGTCACTGCCTCTCTGTTGGACTTCCCAGACCTGGAGGACATGTCCCTCATGGTCCTGCGGACCCAGGGCCCTGCCGCCCTCTTCGACGACCACAGACTCGTCCTGCACACGTCCAGCTCGGACGCCATGCGGGCCCGGGTCTTCCACGTCTGCGGTGAGTCCCTGCCGGGCACCCAGCCAGGCCAGCCAGTAGGAAGAGTCAAAAGTGGGGACTTGGGCTGGGCGAGGGCCACACCTGCAGCCCCAGGAGCTCCTGCCCTCCACCAGGGGAGGGTGTCCGGTCTGCGCTCAGGGTGAGGCCACACTGCGCGGGCCCACCTGAGGGTCACGGCTGCCCACCCCAGGCCCCGAGGACTGTTGCGAGGCCTATCGGTGTGTGCTGGGCCGGGACAAGCTGTCCTACGAGGTGGCCCGGCTCCACGGGGACGAGGAGCGCTTCTTCGTGGAGGGCCTCAGCTTCCCTGACGCCGGCTTCCCAGGGCTGCTGTCCTTCCATGTCACCCTGCTGGACGATTCCAATGAGGTGCGCTTGGCCGGGACAGCGAGGGTGCAGACAGGGCTCGGGTCCTGGTGGAGCAGCGTCGCGGGCGCCCAGGCCCCGGGCTTCTCCTCCACCCTGCTGGCTCGTCTCCATGCCGAGAAGTCGGGGCTTGGCTGGGGACCCAGGGACGGAGTGAGAACACCCACCTGGCTGCCGGACGCCCAGCCAGTGCTCCTCCCTCGCTGCCCCCGCAGAGTTTCTCTGAGTCCCCCGTCTTCACGGACACCGTGGTGTTCCGCGTGGCCCCCTGGATCATGACGCCCAGCACCCAGCCGCCCCTGGAGGTGTACGTGTGCCGGTGAGTCTGGGCAGGGTAGGGGCCCCTGCTCCCGGCCCTCTGGCCGTGGCTGAGTCACTCTCCCTGGCTCGTCCGCAGTGTGAGGAACAACACGTGTTTCGTGGAAGCGGTGGCCGAGCTGGCCAGGAAGGCCGGCTGCAAGCTGACCGTCTGCCCGCAGACGGAGAACCGCAATGACCGCTGGATCCAGGTAGCTGGAGCTCCGGGCAGGCCTGGCCGGGACTCCACCCTGCAGGAGAGGCCAGCCTGTCCTGCTGGGGCCCTCGGACAAATAACTGGCCCTCTCTGTCCTGTGCTTTCCTGGTCTCTGCACGGGGATAACAGGCCTGGGTGTGCAGTTCATGGACACTGGGCCATCTTGGCCTTCAGAACCAAAGGGGTCAGGGGTCAGGACTGACTTGGCCTTCGAGGTCCGAGGAGGAGGCATCTGCATCTCGTCAGGGGCCTCAGCCCTGTCCAAGGCCAAAGTTGCTGGCTGGTGCCCAGCGGCCTGTTTGTCCATCTCAGGCCTCTCTGGATCCACCCTGGCCTGGCACCGCACTGGGACATCCTCAAGGTCATGTCCGTGTTCTCATTCCCTCCTGGCCTCTGCCCTGCTGTGTGACCATAGGCAAGAGCACGCCCTCTCTGAGCTTCCAGCCCCGACTCCAATCAGTAGGCATCCTGACCCCAGAGCACTCAGGGGGAAGGGGGCGCTGTTGGCTGTCCACAGCTGGGCGTGTCCCCTCCTTGGCAGGATGAGATGGAGCTGGGCTATGTCCAGGCACCACACAAGACCTTCCCAGTGGTCTTTGACTCCCCACGGAACGGAGAGCTACAGGACTTCCCTTACAAGAGAATCCTGGTGAGTTCTCACGGCAGCCGGCCCTGGGAGCCGAGGGGCCACACCAGGGAGCACGGTACAGGGAACAGACTGGGAAGCTTGCTCTTTAGGAAGGAGCGCAGGGTTGCCAGATATGATACAGGAGATGCCTAGTTACGTTTGAATTTCGGAGAAGTGAGGAGGAACTTTTTGGTATAAATATACCCAAATGTTACATGGAACATACTTAAAAAGTGTTATTTATCTGTAATTCAAATTTAATGAAGCATCCTATATTTTTATTTACTAAATCTGATAACCCTCGATGGAGGAGACAGGATGGTACAGCTGTTAAGAACACAGACTTTGGAGTCAGAACAATCTGGCTCTGTCATTCACATGCTGTGTGACATTGCACGAGTTACTTCCCCTCTCTGAGCCTCAGTTTTTCGTTAGTACAAATGGTACTTCAGCTCCAGCTTTACAGGTGTCTGCAAAGCCTCTCACAGTGCCTGCATAGCAGGGGCAGGTGGTACTGAGCTGGCACTGTGGTTGGAGGTAGAAAGAGTGACAGTGAAGGTAACGGCCCCTGAGGAGGGAGGGGAGGCTTCCTGGGTGCTGTAGAGAATGGAGGACCCTCTCACTCCTGATCACACAGGTGTCAGGACCTCTGCTGACCCTGGATGGTGTATGAGTCCCTTCTGAGAGATGGCCCTGGGGAGATGCCAAGGCCGTCATCAGCCTCCTGATCCCCAAGAGCAGCCGGGAACCTGCCCCGGGGCTGCCTTGGCAGGAGGGCCTTGGAGGGTCGGGTGGCTGAGGCCTCAGGCTGTGTCTGAGGGGAGCACAGAGCCACCGGAGTCCTCCGTGCTGGCTCCTGTGCCAGGGGATGGCGCTGGCCTGAGGGCCTGCATGCTCCGGACTCCAGCCCCTCCCACGCTGACCTGGGTCCGACCCCGGATTTGACTCAGTCTCCCCCCTGAGCAATGGGTGGCCACGCCCACCCCCTCCGGGAGCTCGGAGCCCACGGGTCAGCTCAAGCTTTCTGGCCTCCCACCCCACCTGACTCCCTGTCCCCTGCCAGGGTCCGGATTTTGGCTACGTGACTCGGGAACCACGAGACAGGTCCATTTGCGGCCTGGACTCCTTCGGGAACCTGGAGGTCAGCCCCCCGGTGGTGGCCAACGGGAAAGAGTACCCCCTGGGGAGGATCCTCATTGGGGGCAACCTGCCCGGGTGAGAGCAGCGGGGAATGGCATTCGGTGAAGGCTGGGGTGGGGAGGTGACCAAAGCAGGTGTGAGGGACCACTCCAGCCCTCAGACAGCACCAGCAGGGAGTGACGTCACTGTAGTCCTGCATGTGGCGGGGCAGAGGGCTGTCCCCGGCTCTGCACTTGCCCGGGAAGCCCGAAAAGGCTAGAGCCAAGCCAGAGCCAGGACCTCAGAGATCGTGCAGTTTGACCCTTAATTTTTCAGGTGGGGCCAGGGAGGTTAGGTGGGTCCCACATTTATGACTAGACCCGGACCTTCTGATTCTGGAATAAACAGACGATGCTGATCACGGGGTCTATCCGTTAACAGTAAGAGAAGACAAGGCTTCTTTTCCCAACTGTCCTGGGAGACAATGCCTTTGAGTCAAAGCTCATTTATACTATGATGTAAATGACTAACAATGGGTCTTTTCGTGAGCATAGGGGAAGGCAATCTAAGACATAAAAAGTGACCTGGTGGTAACACAGACAGAGTCACAGACTGTGAGTTAGTCAACATGTGGCGCAGGACAGCTGGTGGACAAGGAACCACACCATAATGGTTATTTGCTGTGGAAAAGATCAAGACGCTGAGCCAGCCAATTCAGCGAAACTCTTAGAACAGACTCAGGATCAAATAATAGACAAATCCAGAGTCAAGCATGGAGGGGACCAGCTGTCCTCAAATACATGATCCCCCAGAAAGAGGAAATTTGGGCCATGCCACTGAGTATTTTTTCAGAAGCCAAAAAGAAAATAGGATTTAAATTCACAAACATAAGATAATGTGAGGCCCTGGGGATGCTCTTATCCATCTCTGTCCCCACTGACATCCAGGAAGGTGATGGTGCAGCAAGAAAGACCTAAGTTAAACTCCAGGAAGAACTGCCTGCCCATGGAAGGATGGAGTATGGGTGTGAAATTGGTGACTTGGAGACAGTCTGAGGGTGGTTCTGAGGACTTGCCCAGGTGGCAGGGCCTGGTGGGTCATTGCCCTGGTGACTGACCTGTCCTGAGTCTGTCTTATCTGGAACTCACCCTGAATGGAATATAAAATATACACATTTGTGGTATTTCCTGCTCACAAGAGAAATGTTTTTTTTGTAAAGTCAGATATTGCAGAAATTGTGAACTCTGGTGCTTCCGTTTCTGCATGGAATTTTTCTTAGTTAGGTGACTGTCTTAACCCCGTGGCCCAGGTCGAGAGGCCGCCGGGTCACCCAGGTGGTGCGCAACTTTCTCCACGCCCAGAGGGTGCAGCCACTCGTGGAGCTCTTTGTGGACTGGCTGGCCGTGGGCCATGTGGATGAGTTCCTGAGCTTTGTCCCTGCCCCGGATGGGAAGGTAAGGACTTGGGGACATGTCCTTCCCGGGATCTGGGGCAGGGGCTGAGCGGCAGGGGCTGAGCCCCAGGGGCAGGCCGAGGCTGGGGGCTCAGCCGTCCGTTCTCCACACGCAGGGCTTCCGGATGCTCCTGGCCAGCCCCAGCGCCTGCTTTAAGCTCTTCCAGGAAAAGAGGAAGTGGGGCCACGGGAGAGCCCTCCTGTTCGAGGGTGTTGGTGCGTACAGTGCCGTGTCACTAAATTAAGGGACACTGCGGCTTCAGAGAGGGATGGCTGATTTTAAAGCAGTGCCATCCCCCCACATTTGGGACCCCTGACTCCAGCCACCGCTGCCCGTGCTGGGGCGGAGCTGAGGCAGAAGGGTGGGGACCATACATTTGGGTGGGCGTGGAGAAAGTGGGGACATATCCAGCCCGTGACCAGTACAGTTGCACCAGGCCCTCTGCTTAGAAGGTTCTGGAACTTGGAATTCAATATTCTGTGGTCACTGTCTTGGGATCTTAATAACTTGTGTTTTGTAAGTGAGGTCCGATGGGTAAATCGGGCACGTACTGAAGGCTTGGAGTCTCTGTTTCCCAACCTCCCTGCCTCCCCGGATGGGCTCTCTGCTGCCCACTCTCTTGTTCTCTGGATCCTAAGCTGCCTGCTCTCGCTGTCTCTGTCACTGCCCAGTGATGCTGTGGTCCTTCTCCCGCAGCAGGAGCTTGGGCCTGGGATCTCCTTGCGGGGACACGTGGTGGGCCAGTTGGCAGGGGCGAGTCCCGCACCAGCATATGCCCGATGTGGAGGCTCCCGTGCTCTGGAAGTGGCCCCACCCTGGCCGGGTTGGGGTGGTGGGCCTGTAGGGCGGGGAGTGCTCCAAGCCGCACAGCTCGTGGGTCTCATTCAGGCGCTACCTGGCCACCAGGCTGCTGGGCACATGTGCCAAGTCAGGGCTCAGCCTCTGGGTGCTGCGATGGGGCAGCACCCTGTCCCACGTATGTCCCCCAGCTCAAAGGAGGGCCACATCAAATAACAAATTAAAAACCCAGCGACGGATTGAGAGAGAGGTGGAGGAAAGAAGCAGCATCTCAGCCTGGAATGGCTCCTTTCCCCCCTTTTTGAACAAGGAACACGCTCTTTCCTTTTTCACAGGAGGAATTTGGAGGGGCAGGGCCGGTGGGGCAGCTGGGCGAGCTTGCAGGGGTGGCTGCCAGCTCCACCACCACTCCGTCCCCACCGGGACCACGTGAACGTCTGGGATCCCAGGGGTCTTAGGGCAAAAAACCCTTTTGCCATTGGGATCTTAGACTTTCTTGGTCCTAGGGCCACGTGGGCAGATAACACTCGAGACCAAAGCTACCGCAGAGAGGAAACTGTGGACACTCCCAAGCATCATCACCTCCCAAGTCCCCTGGCTCTCTGCACTGATGTTAGTTACCGTGTGCCCAGCACGACACTGGAGCCTGGCCATAAAGTAGAAGCCCATGATTCCCAGTCCATCACTCCCAAAGGGACCATTGGTTAGATTCCTGTGACCCCAAAGTAAACCTTAAAAATCCTCCAGTCCAGAGCTGAGCCAGGCGGGGGCAGGGAGGGGCGAGCCTCTTCATCTTTCCTGGGGGGCCATGAGCGAGGCCCAGAGTCGGGTTGAGCAGAGAGCTCTCACCTGCCTGGCTGGGAAGGAGAGTGGGGGATTCACAGACCCCAGGCTACACGCAGCCACTGTACCCTCAGGGCTGACACAGAGGCATGGTCATGGCTTCACAGAGACAGAGGGTAGAGCAACTATTAGGCGCCGAGGCATGCCAGGCCCTGTGCTTGATATCTCATGGACATTTCCACACTGATCCTCAGAGAGCCTGGGAGGATTCCTCCCAAGAAGGGGAGGCTCAGAGAGGCAAGCACTGGCCCGGGGGAGGCATAGGTCCGCAGGAGGCAGCGGAGCTGGGGCAGCAGTGGGACTGTCTGCCTCCAGCTGGGGTGGAGGGAACGGCACCTGCAGCTGTGCATGTGGGTGGAGGGAGCCCTCTCCTCCTCTCTCTCAAGCCTGGGGCCCCTTGTGAGCACTGGGCTCACAGAGCCCCCATGTCCTGGCTGTATGACCTTGGGCAAGTCATCTGACCTCTCCAAGCCTCTCCTCATCTGTAAGTGGAGATGACGATGCACACCTCTCAGGGTGAAGTGCTGAGCTGCTGGGCTCAGAGCTCTGGACTCAGGCTGCACATGCCCAGTGCTTGGTGACCAGTGTGGATGGCGAGCGGATGGTCTAGCCTCCCTGGCCTGTCCATCCTGTCTCCATGGGACATCGGGTGGCAGGAAAGCTGGGCTTCTGGGGAGCCACCTCCTAAAGGTCAGGACAGGGCTGATGGTGTCCACTCCAAGGTCTTGATGGTTCACTGCTCAGAGAGCCTGTAAAGGTTGGCCCTGGGGTGGGCCCCACGCCCCCTCAGCAACTGACCCCATGGCCCCTCAGCCAAAGGAAGAGCAGCTGTTACTCAGCACCCTGGGGTGGCTGCTAATTTCCAATTCACAGCCTTTCTACTTCCGGTGAACTCGAATAAGCCTGAAGTTCACTGAACTGAGGCAGCTGGACCCTCTGACTTCTGCTGTCCTACACTTGCAGAAGGCCACACCATGTGCAGGAAAGTCAGACAGCCGTGAACTTGGCCGTTGCCTATCTGCTTCCCAGTGCTGGTGGCCTCAGAGCCTCATCCCACCCTGTCTCTCTCTCCCCTCCACAGGCAGTAAGCAGGTCAGGACCATCTCTATCAACCAGGTCCTTTCTAACGAAAACCTCATAGGCTTTAACAAGTTTGTGCAGGTACAGGGCCGCAGGTGGGAAGTGGGCGGGGCTCTGGGAGGGGCGGGGCTAGGGAGGGGCGAGTGGAGTGTGGCGGGGCTCAGGACTGGATGGAGGGTGGAAAGTGGGCGGGGCTCGAGACTGGATGGGAGGGTGGAAAGTGGATGGGTTCGAGGGGAGGGGCGAGTGGGAGTGGGCGGGGCTCGAGAGGAGGGGCGGGGCCAGGGAGGGGCGAGAGGGAGCGGGCAGGTGAGGGCAGGTCGGGGCCAGGTTCTGCGGGTGGCGCCCCAGGACTTGCTGTTGGACTGGGTATGGAGGCGGTTACACTTACGGAGCCGGCGGACTCTGGCAGGGTGGCTTAGGGTAGAGATTTAGAGCCATCTTGGGACCCATCTGGGCAGACACCAAGGCGGCGGTTGTACTCACAAGTCTGAGCTCAGGACTGAGGTGACCTTATACAGAGGAGGCAGATAGAAACTTGGGACTTGTCAGGGTTTTAATGTAGAGACTGAAGGAGAGCTCTAAGGAGGGAGGGATCTGGAGAAGAGGGTCAGGATGGAACATTCTGGAACACTCCCAGTTTAGCCCAGCCAGTGGGGCGCAAAGGTGAGGTTTGTGTGGACGGTTGCTCCATGGACACTCGGGACCCCGCCCCTGCTCAACTGCATGCACCCCCGACACACATGGGTGGCAAGGTCTCCCCAACTCGGACCCTCCCCCCTCCAGAGCTGCATCGACTGGAACCGTGAGGTGCTGAAGCGGGAGCTGGGCCTGGGCGACCGCGACATCATCGACATCCCGCAGCTCTTCAAGTCTGAGAGGAGAAAGGCCACTGCCTTCTTCCCTGATTTGGTGAGCCCACCACCTGGGATCTGGGGTTTCCTCCAATGACAGTCTAAGCCACCGTCCCCAGAGCAGGGACACGTTTGGTGGCAATCCTGTTTGGGATTCTGGTGGCTGAAGCATCGGCCTGACACCATGGCTTACAGTGGCTCACTGTCATGGTTCCTGCAAACTGGCTGAGCCCTGGCTCAAGGGCCCCAGAGAAGGACCCCCATGACATTCATGGAGTGAAGGGATGTTTGTACCTGGGCTCTCGGGGCTGTTCTGTCCCGCCCACCCACATATATTCAGATGTCCTGTGGGAGCTACAGCTGTGGTTTCAGATAGCCCTGCTCTCAGGAGCTTCCACTCTGATCCATGGAGAGGGACACTGTTCTCATCTCTCTGAAAACAAGTCCCAGTGATCTATTTCATATTTCTACTTCAGTTTGGAGGGGCAGGCAAAGTGCTCCCAGCTTAAGGGGTAGGAGCAGAGGCCCAAGAAGCCTTCATAGGAGAAGTGGCCTTGCTGAGCCTCAAGAAATTGGCCCCTGGGGCCTCCAAGTCTTGCATCTGAAACGCGGACACCTGGGGCCCTGCTGCATGTCCTGATGATTCAGCAGGCGTGAGGCAGGGGCCTGGGAGGTGGTTGCTGCTCTAACACGCCCCCAGGTGGCGCTGGTGCGCCCTTGGGTCAACTGCCCTTTCTCCCTGCCTGGCTTCCCCAGAGGAGTGGACACCCGCAGGGGCCTTTCCACACACCTTCGCTTCACCCGCTCTTCCCTCCCTTTCTGGCTCTGCCCCCTTCCTGCCTGTTTCCTTCCTGTGCCCTGTGATCATGCAATGCCCCTGGAAGCTTGTGCAACCAGTCAGGTTCTTCGGCCAGAGGGAGATTTGACATGAGGACTCTGTGTGACCTGAGGGCTGGGACAGCTGCAATAGGGCTCAGAAGGGCCGGGAACTTTCTCTTGCTTTTCTGTCCACATCACTCTGTCCTCCTTCCAGGGTGGCTTCCTTTGCTGCCCTCCCCCTGGGAACACAGGAATATGGTCACATGTTTACATCCTGCACAGGCAAAGACCAGACTCTCCCAATGGCAACTCCATATTCCTGACAGAGAGAATCTGATTGGTCCATCCTGGGTGAACTGACCACGGGTCCAATCAGGAGACTGAGGCAAACATGGCGGCCAGAGTCCACCAACACGGAGGGCAGTTCCCAGAGACAGTCACCATGGTGGGCTCTGCAGATGAGCCAAGGCATCTAGCTGAGGGGCTCTTACCAGCCACCAAGCCCACCTGCTGCACAGGAAAGGGCAAGGAGCTATTTCAAGGTGGAGAGAAAAGCCCAGGTGCCACAGGGAGGGGAGCTGTTGACACAGTGTCACCCCACCCCCAGGTGAACATGCTGGTGCTGGGGAAGCACCTGGGCATCCCCAAGCCCTTCGGGCCCATCATCAATGGCCACTGCTGCCTGGAGGAGAAGGTGCGCTCCCTGCTGGAGCCGCTGGGCCTGCACTGCACCTTCATCGACGACTTCACGCCCTACCACATGCTGCACGGGGAGGTCCACTGCGGCACCAACGTGCGCCGGCAGCCCTTCCCCTTCAAGTGGTGGCACATGGTGCCCTGAGCCCGCTCCGCCACCAGCCCTGCCCCCACTGTGAGACTGAGGCCCCTGAACAGCAAGCATCAAGAGACCCCCAGGTTCCAGATCGGATGCTGAGGGTGACCTGTCCCTCTCGGATACCCTTCCCTGGAAGCGTCCACCCCTTACCTGCAGCCCATTTGATTCTCAGGCATGAATCTTCTTGGCCTCCCACAAAGAAGGACCTCATTTCTTGTGACCTCTCATGTGGATCACTGTGACCCATGGGGACTCCCCACAAAAATCCCTTTACTTCAAATTCCTCTGTTTGGGGGGAAATTCACTTTGGGGTCTAGAAGTGTCCACACATCTCATCAGCCATCTTGGGCTGTGTGTCCTATGGGGTAAGGCCCTGGGCTTTGGCCTGATTTCCTCCCCTCCTGCCGGGACACGATCTTAGAATCAGACCACTTCACACAGGACAGGAGAGATCCTGCCCAAAGCTGCCCCCGTAGGGAGGAACCTGGGGGTTCATTTAGGTTCATTTAGGTCCGTCATCCCCTCCAAGCTCCTGGCCAGGTGGTGAACTCTGTCCCACCCCACCAGAGCCTTCACATGGCAGGTGCCTCTAGATGCATGTAGGGTGGTAGTTGTCTCAGCTTTACACACGGGCCCCCGTCATCTGGCATACAGAAACCTGACTTTGTCCAAAATCCTCCTGGAATTTCTGGAAGGTCAAAGAACCCTTGGGAATTGGTGATGGGAAGGCTGGGTACGAGGATGGGAAGTATGTTTCATAGCTCACAGGGTCGACCTGGTGGTCCACCTTCTGAAGAAGGGTGCTTCATTGGTCCTGGGACTTCTCTGTGCAGGGAGGACCCCTGGCTGACTTGGTCCCCGCCCAGGCCTTCTGTTGACCTCAGGGCAGGGTTCGCACATCCTGCCAGGCTGCGGGAGAGGGGGACTAGCGGGGCTGGATCCAGGGAGACAGCTCTGGAGGGACAGCTTTGGGGATGAGCTGCTCTGGGGCCTGGGGTGGAGGGTGGGGAGAGGCTTGGTTTGGGCTTCAAGTGTGTCCTGCACGTGTCCAGCTGTGTTTCCCTCACAGGCTAATAAATCCACAGAAACGCAAATGGTGTGGGTAGAATTTTGGCTCTTCGGGCTTGGGATGGGACAGTGGCACTTTCTGCCACTGAAGGCTTTGCTGGCCTGGGCTTCCAACAATTGGGGGCTGATAAATCCAAATTTGGGTAAGAATGTAAAGTTGCCACAGAGCAGGGCAGCGCATGAGCACGTGTCCCAGGGCAGGACGCCTGGCTTCCAAGACTGAGCCAGCACGGCAGGGCGGGGGCTGGGCCCACAACCAGGAGATGGAAGAGTGAAGGGAGGTCTGTCAGTCACCCAGCGAGGAGCCCACCAGGGCGACTCCCAAAGCCGTGTCTCTGAGCAGAGAGAGCAAGGAACTCTGGGAACAGACGTGCCTGTTCCCACTGGAGAAACTGGTCACGGTAGAGGTGGTGCTTTCCTGCACGTGGGCAATTTCAGAGCCGACTTCATACATTGAGCATTTAAAGATGGCGGGATAGGGGTGCCTGGGTGGGGAAGGTGGCATTGTGAGATTATGAGGAGCAAGGTTTACTGTTAAGTCCCCTCAAAGAGGGGTTGGGCGGCTTTGGCTGGTTGAAACCAGTCCTTTCTGGTTTTCTCTGGAGGGGCTTCATCTGAAAAGAGCAATTTGAACAGGTTTTAGTCATCTTGGGGGACAACAGCTCCCCCCAGCCCGCATGCTGGACCCCAAAAGTTCCCAGCAGCTAACAGCCCCCTGGGGAGCACCAGGGTGGCCTCCCACCTGCCCCTTTCAGAGCCTCCCTGTTCTCTCCTGAGAAGCAAAACACAGACGCACACCTGGGGCCAGCTTCCCAGGTGACAGGCTTCCCGCCACCCTGCCGCCCAGTGCTTCCAGTCTCTGGAACCATCTCCCAACACCCCCTCACATGCCCAGGTTTTGACAAAATAAATGCACCCTGCTCCCCACCAGGGGAACTGAGACCCAGGAGGAGGCCGAGAAAATCCACATCCTGGAAAAGGTTTAGGGTGGGAACGTCCCTCAGACTGCGAGGAGATGAGGCCTGGGGAGGCTTCCCACCCGGGCTGTCCTCCCAGCCCACAGGCTCCAGGGGACCCAGGTTTGCCTCATGTGCTCCAGGCTGATGTGGGTGGGACAACTGGACGGCAGGAACCCTAACCTCACTGTTGGGCGGGGACAGGAGGGGGGAAGGCTAAATCCCAAAATGCCACCCACCTACCCACACAGCAAAGGATATGGTGAATCATTTTCCTCTGGCATCTAACAAATTACGAACTCAGTGGCTTAAAGTCACACACATTCATTATCTTAGGGTTCTGGAGGGCAGGAGTCTGACCTGGGTCTCACGGGGATGATGTCAAGGTGTCTGCAGGGCTGGTTCCTGCCGGGAGTGACACAGTCAGGGACCCCAGGAAAAACAGGACCCCACAGGAGCTTGGGAGTAAAATCGTGCAGCGGGCAGGAGGCAGGCAAGCTGACTCATGGGGCTAACACACACCAGAAAATGAGGAATTAAAAAGTGGATCCGCCGCCAGGGCTCTGAAATTAAGACAGTGCGCCTGGAGATAGAGGTTGAAGTCAGTGGAGTCCTCAAAGGCCCGGTGGCAGCAGAGACACCAGGAAGCCAGAGCCCAGAAACAAGGTCATTCAAATCAAACCGACGGAGACAGGACAGCCTGTCCTGCTCTGAAAATAATCTGAGGGACTTTCCCAGACGGGAGAGGAAGGTTCCAGGTGAGGGGCTGGAGCCTGTAGTGTGTGGCCCAGCCACTCCAGAGACCTTTGTCACTTTATTAGCATAATAACAGCACACCTGGGTAGCAGCTGGAGAGGTGGTGAGACCGGCTCCTGAGCAGGCCGGACAGAGCTCAGGCCAGCGCAACCCCACTCCGCCTGCGCCTCGACAACGGGACCCCCCACCCGCACCCCTGCAAGGCAGAGGCCGTAAAAGCTGTACGCCTTTGTCCTTTCTTTGATGGCCTGGGGTTTCTGTCCCCACGTGCTGCCTTAAGCATGAGAATGGAGCCTTGTTCCTGAGCCACTGCTGTCATCTGCCTCTTCTGCCAGCACAGGAGCTAGACCTGGTGACAGAGGCTCTGGACAGAACCTGGTCCCCACCTTTTCCATCCCTGCCCGGAGGCTCCTCCTCCACCCTCAGGTGGTTCCTTCCAGGTGTCCCCTAGCTCTTCGGCTTTTCTCTGCCTCCCACCTGCCGTCACAAGGGCCTGGGGACAACTCAGGGGCCCACAGAGCTGACACTCTACCATCACCGGGCCAGCTGGCTCCAGCGTCACTCTCTGAAACCTTAATCAATTCCTCTTTGCTGTGGAGGTGACCTGTGCACAGAGTCTCGGGGTTGGGACAAGGAAACCCTGGGGAAGACATCATTCTGTCTTCCACAGGCAGCTGGGCCCTGGCTGGTCTCTCTGGTCTCCATGAGTTGGACCCCCACAGTGGCCCCTCGAAGGCCAGCATGACCTCCCAGTGAGTTTCCTGGACTCAGCTGGAGAACGAGGTGATCCTAGGCCCTGCCTCCAGGGATCCTTCTGGCACAGCACTGGGAGCCGCCCCATCAAACCTGGCGACAATCGTCACCTCCCAGAGAGCTGGCCGTACCACACTGCCTAATCCCTTGAGGGGCCTGCTTTTCAGCCTGGAAGCCCCAGGAGACCAGGATGAGGCCAAGAGTCTCAGGGAAAACTCACCCCCCCACTGTGATTCCTTCTACATAACGGGGAGACTTGACCCAGCCTGAGGAAGGGAAGCCACCCCACCAACTCTCCCTGCCAGCTGGCCCCAGGCTTACCAGCTGCACACTTAACCTCTCCAAGCCTCAGTTTCCTCCTCTGTGAAATGGGCATAGTGACTGCCTTCTGGAGCTCACCTGGAACTTAAATAAGGCACCCAAGGACATGTTAGCGGCACACTTAGCCTGGCACACAGTAAGTGCTCAATAAATGCTGGATGTCACGTAACATCCCCAAGGCCTCCTTGGGCAGTGGCTGTGTAGACCACCCCAATGCTTGCATTTTCATGGGGCAAAGACCCTTCCAGACTCAGATGTCAGATGTCAGGGGCTAGGGATGTGGGCACGACTCCCGGGTCACATCCTGCTGGGCTCAGTTGCTTGGGACTGACCCAGGAGGCAATTTGGGCCCATGCAGGAAGCAAAGGCCTGGCCTTCTACCGGGGTTCATGGCTCTGGACGGCCTGACTCAGGCTTTCTTCAGAATGAGGAATAAGTCACTGCGGGCCCTGGGCAGGAGATTGCCCAACTCTGGGGCTTTGGGGGTTCCGGCAGCCCTAGAGGAAGGGAGGACCCTTCACCAGATGCAGACAGGCAGTCGGTGTTATTGCCCTCTCTATAGACGAGGAAACTGAGGCACAGAAAATGAGAGAGCTCACCTGGTCCCAGAGCCGGTGACTTCTGCAACCTGGGTTCCTACCACGCACACGCTGGAAGAATCTCTGGAAGCTCTAAGGACCCAGCAGATCAGGCCCTGCTCTGACATTCTGCCTGGACATTGGCATCCTGCACCATGTGGCCCGGTGACCCCCGTCCCCCTAAGCACCTCCAGACTTCCCTCCCCATCCCTCAACCTCCCCCCAACCCTTAACCTGGAATCAGCAGCTGCAGCAGGCCACGCTCTCCTTCTGGTAGTCACAGGCTGGGGTGGCACATCTAGCAACCATAAAGTTCCAGTGGTATGAAAACTGTCTTGCCGGGCCTCTGGTCCTTTAAACACAGCACACACGATTTCCCCAAAAGTGTGTTAAAATGCAGATTCCCGGGCCCTCCAGCCAGGCTGCAGAGGCCGGACCCCGGGCCTGGGCCTCTGCATGCTGGCAGCCTCCCAGAGTTTCAGCACATATCTCCGCTAAACGCCTCAGCTATTTCTTGTTTGTGGTGGCCAAAAATCTGGCGGGGGTGGGTGTTGACACGGGGTGGCCGTCACAGGGTGCTGTGGGCTGCCCCTCGGACTGTTAGATTGTCTTCTACAAGGAATGGAGGGGGCATATCCCCCCTGGCAGAAGTGGATTCCAGGAGCCACTGTTGAGAAGGACAAGACACAGAGGCGTGTGTGACGTGAGGTCAGCGCGGCCTCAGAGCCACCCTGCCCCATGTGTGTCGGTCTACGACTATGTGACCAGATGGCCAGCGTGGGGGTGGCAGAGAAGGACAGGGGCCTGCGGAGAAATAAAAGGAGGGCTTGGCGTGGGCTCCTGGTGCAACTACATAGGGTCCACGCGCGAGAGATCGTTAGGGCTTTTTGTTTATTAAATTTTTGGTAAAATTTTGTTTATTTATTAAATTTTTGGCCCAGAATAGTACTTGGGGTTGCTCCACACCTCACCCCAGCCCTTTCTATTTTTTTCATTTTGAGAAAGGGTCTCACTAAGTTGCAGAAGCTAGCCTCAAATTTGGAATCCTCCTGCCTTAGCCTCCTGAGAGGCTGGGATTACAGGCAGGTGCCTATCTCCTATAGGAGCCTTTTTAAAAAACAATAAATAAAATAAAAATGACCTGTGCTTTGGGCGGAAGACTGTGGCCGCAGTTGGAAACCAAGGAGCAGGTACAGAGGGTACGAGGTGAAGTTTGGAGAGAGCATGAGGGACAAAAGGAAAGGGCCAGGAAAGGGCCAACCGCACAGGGTTGTCCTCCATGGAGCTCAGCTAACAAGGGTTCGGAGGATCCCAGGACAGAATTGAACACCCTGCAGGAAACAGATGGGGTGTGCTGGGAGCCATGGGGGCCCACCTCAGACAGTGGTCAGGGACGCCTTCTGGGGAGGTGACAACTTGGACTGAACTGAAGGCCTGGAAGGATCCAGGGGGTCGAGCCGCTAGTGCCAACGCCATGGGTGGGGAGCAGCTGGTGTGTTCTAGAACTTACCCAAGGCCTCTCAGGCAGCCATTGGAAGATGGTGGGGTAGGCTAGAAGGCCGCCCCCCTCCTCTGGGGCTTGGGAGGCCCCATGATGAACTTGGCTGTCATTTGGTGAGAGCCACTGACGGGCCTACCCTTTTTATAGAACAGCGCCCCGTGAGGTTTCAGGGTGAGGGCGGGTTGGGAGCAAGGAGACCAGTTGAGCCAGAAAGAGGCGACATGTCAACCTGTCCACTGTGTGCGAAGCCGGTCGCAGACAGGCAGGAGGTGGTGAGCGGGGAAGGCGGTGCGGGCTGCCCCCAGACTCCCAGAGCCACTTGTGGATTTTACTACCAAGCAGTTCTTACAAGGATTCTAAATGATGAAAGGAAGAATTATGAAATGACACCATGTCCTCAGCACCAGTCTCTAAAAACAGAACTGGAGACCCTGGGGTCCTACAGCGGGTCCTTCCCACGCCCGCCACGCTGCTGGATTTCGGGTTCTCGTTCCTCTGGCTTCTAACTTGGCCTCCCATAGGAGCGCTCTGTTCAGCTGCGGGGCCTGTTGGCTGTACCGTGGGCCCACTGCTGCCACCCCCAACCCGCTTTCCATTCAACGCTGCTGGCGAGTGTCCTTCTCCAGGATGTCACCGGATGCCTTCTTTTTCTCCGCTACATGGTATTCCATTTTAAGAATGGAATTTACTACATACAATTTACTTGTCTGTTTTTCTGTCAGTGGATACTTGGGTTGTTTCTATTTTTTTTTTTGGTACCAGCGATTGAACTCAGGGGCACTCGACCACTGAGCCACATCCCCATCCCTATTTTTATGTTTTTTCTGTAGAGACGGGGCTATTTTTTAATATATAAAAATACAGTAGCTGTGGGGCTGGGGAGTGGCTCTGGGGGGATGAGCGCTTGCCCAGCACGCGAGGCCCTGGGTTCCGTCCCCAGGCCTGCAAATGTATAAAAAAAAAATGCTGCTGTCAACCTGCCTGGAGGTGGCTCCTGGTGTACACATCCATGAGGCTCCAGAATACTTATCTAGAAGGTTCCTGGCTTTGTCAATGAGGCTGCCGCAGGGGCGAAGGGAACAGACGGTTTGGGAGGGAGCATCTGCTCAGTGGGCCAGCTGCTCTGACACCTGGATGAAGGACATTAGAGGCTCCCCGCTCAGGCCAACAGCGGGAGGTGGTCCAGTGGGACGTGTGTGAGGGGGGCAGTGTTCTGTACCACACGGTCTCTCAGAGACACAGGCTGATGGAGTCCCCCAAGTGTGGCTGTCAAAGTCACCACGGACACTCCCCTCGAGCCCACAGCAGGGAGAGGAGCAAAACTGGAGAAGTCACACCTGCCGTGAGCTCCCCAGGCCAGAAGTGGATGCTCAGTATGCAAGGGGCTCTGGGAAGTGAGGCCTCTTCCAGGGTCAGAGACACACTCTGCACGGGGAGGAACTGGTTCTTTGCAGAACCACAGGTGGAAAAGAGGGGACAGGAAAAAGTCCTCTTTCTCTAGAGGAAGTGTCTCAGGTCCACCTCCGCTCCCTTGCTTCCTGTCATCCTGTCCTGGGGGCTGAGGCTGAGCCGGCCCAGCCCTCTGGGTTCCTGTGCCCTGTGCTCCATCCTGGCCCATTAATGATGCAGCTCTGTCTCACCCGCAGCCCAAAGCCACAGCAAGTAGTTTCCTCCAGAGAGATAAATGAGTCAAGGGTTTTGTCAGTATAAGCAGGAAACACACACACATGCACACACGGCCCTCAAGGGCCCCATGACTGATGAAGCTGTTTGGGGAAGTGTCTTTCTGTCTTTCCTGCTTCCTTGGTTGCGGGCAGTGAAGCAACAGATGTGCAACTGGGGTCCTGAAGCAGAAGTAGGTGGAGGTGGAGGTGCCAACCTAGCTGCCCATTGCTCAGGAGCGAGAGCCTTGCAGGTGGGGGCTGGTCCCAGGAGCCAACTCTCAAGGACACTCTCCTTGAATTCATTAGATGCTTATTGAGCACATACTATATGTGCCCCAGGTCACAAGTGACAAAAGCTGTAGCACAGATCAGAGGCTGCCAGGATGTGCTTCTAGATTCTGCTGCTTGCCAGCTGTGTGACCTTGGACACATTACTTAACCTCTCTGAACTTTACTCTCCTTATTGGTAAGAAGGGGATAGTAATAGCATTGATCTCGGGGAATTCCTGGGAGCAGTGCAAGAGATCATCAGAGCAGTGCTTGGCATAGTACCTGGCACCCAGGGAGGGAACTGCCACTACGAGATGGGGGAGGACACACCATGAAGTCATTTGTCCCAGGAAACTAAAAAGACAAGTGTGTTGGGCTCTGAAGGCTCAGCTGCTCTGCTCTGCCACCCAACGAGTCTCTCACTCACTTTTTCTTGTTGATAAACTTTTAAGTTACAGCTAGACGCATGAGAGGACTGGCTACAGCCACGTCCTGATTAACAAAGGGGTCTGTGTGTCCCCTGTTTTCTACTGCAGTGTGCCAGCAGCCACTCCCCTAGGACTGAAAGCAAGAGGGGCAGGTTTCCACAGGCCAGGGACAGGGGATGTTGGGGCTCTCTGTTCCCCCAAAATGTGCCACCCCAATCCTCAGGCCCAGTTCTGGGGCCCTCGTTTCCTGCATCTCATTGCTGTTAGTGGGGTGACCTGGTTTCTAACAGGCTGTTGGGGGGTGAGAGTCACCCTCAGAGTTTCCTGAAAGGTGTGCA
The DNA here is from genome assembly GCA_004024805.1 of Geosciurus inauris. Classification (NCBI taxonomy): domain Eukaryota; kingdom Metazoa; phylum Chordata; class Mammalia; order Rodentia; family Sciuridae; genus Geosciurus; species Geosciurus inauris. Next base: position 67,367 of record PVHX01006503.1, on the reverse strand, counting down.
CATGTGGAGAAGCCCAGTTGAGCATCCTGGGCGTGGCCCTGGGGACACACGCATCCTGAGCAGTAGCGAAGCCCCCACTAAGCCAGCTCTCTGAAGCAGCTCGGTCTTTGAAGAGCTTAAGGCCAACATGAAAGCCAGCTCCCAAGTTCTTTTTTGAACCTTTCTTGGGTCTTTAAATGAGTCTCAGCATCCTGAGAAACTACTTCATTATCTTAATCTGAAATCCCCCGCTCAAGGACGCTCAAGGACGTTACAGCTGCCCCAGGCAGTTCCCAAGGCTCCAGCAAGCAGAGCGTGAGCAGGCAGGAGAGCTGGCAGGAATAGGTGGTTCTGTGAGTAACACGGCTCCAGGCTCCAGAGGGTGCGGGGCAGCTCGGTCATTACATTTATGTATTTTCTATTTATTTAACGATTTCCCTGACGCATCCTCAAGGGAGCTGAATGTATTCAGAAGATGGATGATTAAAAGGTAGAGAACAATTAAAACATCAAGCAGGGAAATATTCCAAGAAATAAAGTCCGTGGAAAAAAGCAAACACATATACAACTATGAGGACCAAACTATAGCACATGGTTAAGCCCGAGTTTCCCAGCAGCCAATGCAGAAAGGGCACTCGAGTCGCCCTCTGATTCTCATGCTTGAAAGGGAGGTGTTGTGCCAGATGGATCCTTGCCCTATGTGGACCTTTGTAAGAAGCCATGGAGCAGCAGCGTCCTAACGTCGCTCACGACATCCCTTCAATGAGAGATTTCCTGTGGCTCAGCCTCTGTTTGCTCATCTGCAAAATGACAAAGGTGCCCACCTTCGGGATGACTTCAGGACTAGAGAGCGCTGGGCAGACCGCAGGACCAACACACGTGTCTGTCTCTATTTTTCACCCCCGCAGGATTAGTGCCTTATTTGTCCTCTGCAGGCAGCTCCTTAATCCTCACACCCCATAGGGACACAATTTGCCCTTCTGTGTGTCCAGTAGACTCTGGGGATTTAGAAGCAAGTGAGCAGATGGGGAACACTTTGAAGGAGCTCACAGGAGGGTCGAGGGCAAGTAGCAAGGGCGACACCCCATGATAAGTAACTCTGAGGAGCGACTAGTAGCGACACCAGCTCCCGTGGGGTAGGAGCCGCCCTTGAGTAAAGCAGCAAGACCAGAAACCCGAGACCCAGCGTCCACGTGTACCAAAACTCCAGGCAACACCACTACAAACTGAGTTGTTAAGAAAGATGCAATATTAGATGATATATTCTTAGACCAAATGAAATTGGTCCCAGGAATGCAAGCTCTACCTTAGAAAAATCAATTCAACAGATGAATAGAGCGAATAAATGGTAGAAAACAGCAAATAAAATTGCCACTTGTGATTTTAAAATAAGCTTAAAAAGGAACATTTTTAACCCAGTAAAGACTATCTACAATAATGGTTCTCAAAGTGTGGTCCCTGGACCAGCAGCATCAACATCACCAGGGAACTGGTGAGAAAATCCTTAGGCTCCACCCAGATCTTCTGAATCAGAACCCCAGGAGACAGAGGCAGTGATTTGTGTTTTGAAAAGCCCTCTAGGTCACTCTAGTGCTGCTAAACACTTCCCAAAAAGGCCCAGTGAATCCAGACAAGTTGAAGCAACTTGTTCAGTGAGCTAGCAAGACTGAGAAGATGGTGGGCTTATATCCTGAAATACCATCTTAACTTAAAACAGATCTTGGGGTTAAGGCCCTGGATTCAATCCTCGGCCATCCCCCATATGCAAAAGCATTTGCCAAAACAGATTTTAAACTCCTTTTATCATTAGGAGGAAATGATTAAGGAAACCTCAGTAGCCAGTAATTTGTTCATTTGCATCAGTCTTGAAAGGGGAGGAGAGAGATTAGGGAAATTTTAGGCAAATCGACCTTGTGCTGCTGGTTGAAATGATCAACCAGAGCTGTATGCTCAGGGAGACACAGGCTTTTTCTAGTGAAGGATAATCAAAAGTGTGGCTATGACATACAGAAATCGCACTCAATGATAAAATGTTCAAACCATTCCTTCTAGGACAAGAGTGTTCTCATTACTTTTATTCAGCATTAAACAGAAGATTCTTGCCAGTGAACTTTAATATTAGAAAGGAATTATTGTCTAGTTAGAAAATTCCAAAGGATCTCCAAATTATGAGAATTAATAGGAGGGTTTAACAAGACTATTACTATAAAGTCAACATGCCAAAATCAACCATATTTCCACATACCAAGAAATAGAAAATGACAAACTCTAAATATAACACAATAGCATCAAAAATTGAAAAATAAAAGGCAAATAAATATTAACAAAAATGTGCAAAACCTTCATGGAGTATCCTGTACAATCATATTGAAAAGACATTAGAGAAGATCTCATTAACAGATATACCATGTTCATAGATTGGAAGACTCAATATTGAAAAGATGGCAATTCTCTGCAAGATCTACAAGGTAATGTAAACCCAATCAGAATCTCTGCAAGGGTGTGTGTGTGTGTGTGTGTGTGTGTGTCTGAGAGAGAGAGACAGAGACAGAGACAGAGACAGAGAAACACAAGCGATTCTAAAATTTACATAAAAGTGTGAAGAGCTGAGAATAGCTAAGTCCCTCTTGAAGATGAAAAGGTAAGAAAATTCGCTCTGCCAGGTAACAGGACATATTATAAAATTTTATGTAATTAAGGTAATGCATAACTAGCAAGGCATGGTGGCGCACGCCTGTAATCCCAGTGGCTCCCTGAGGCAGGAGGATCACGAGTTCAAAGCCAGCCTCAGCAACAGCAAGGCACTAAGCAACTCAGTGAGACCCTGTCTCTACATAAAACACAAAATAGGGCTGGTGATGTGGCTCAGTGGTCAAGAGCCTCTGAGTTCAATCCCTGCTACCGCTACCCCCTAAAAAAGATAATGCATAATTTATACAGAAATAGACAAATAATTCAATTACACAGAACAGAGGGCCAGACATCTTATTATTGAGTGATGGGAGTTGTCTATAAATCCTATATATTGGAGCTGGGGTTGTGGCTCAGTGGTAGAGCGCTTGCCTTACATGTGTGAGGCACTGGGTTCAATCCTCAGCACCACATAAAAATAAATAAAGATATTGTGTTTATCTACAACTAAAAAAATATTTTTAAAAAATCCTATATGTTTGTCTAACATCATTTACATGTCTAACAAATATACTGTTTCTCAACCTGTGGCTTATATTTTTATTCTGTTTCTCTATTTTCGAATTTGTAGACATTCTTAATTTTAATGTGGTCTACCATTCCTTTCCTTTATCATTTTACTTTTTGTGAACCAATGTATAAACAACTCCTACCATTCATAAGAAAAAGAAAAAGAGGAGACATCAAGTAGAAAAATAAGACAGACCTAGTACAGGCTCAGGCCTGTAACCCCAACTACTTAGGAGGCTGAGGCAGGAAAATTGCAAGTTGGAGACCAGCCTGGGCAACTTAGTGAGACTCTGTCTCAAAATAAAAAGGTCTGGAGATGTAGCTCAATGGTAAAGGGCCTATGGATTCAATCCCCAGTACCCAAAACTAAATAGACAGACAGACAGACAGACGAGGGATGGAACTCAGTGGTAGAATGCTTGCCTAGCATGTGCAAGGCCCTGGATTCAATTCCTAGTACTGGGGGGAAAAGACAAAACTTTGAATAGTCTCTTCACAAAGTAGCCAACACAGTTTTCCAATAAACCAGTGAAAAGATATTCAACCTTATTAGTCATCATGGAAATTAAAATCGAAACCATAATGATATACTAGAACATGCTCACCAGACAGGCAAAAATACATACATACATACAGTAGACCTGTTGCCAAGGATATGGAGCAACTGGAATCTCATAATTGCTGATGAGGATGAAATTGATACAAATTGAAAAAACTATTTGTTGCTCTCCAGTAAAGTTGACAATGTCCACATGCTATATCAGAAATTCAACTTCTAGAGAATCAAATAACTTTTCATGCTGGACCCTAGGAAACAGGAATAGTCCTAGCAACATTGGTCATATTATCTAACAACTGAAAACAATGTGCATTGCTAATAGGACAGAAAACTAAATTGTCGCATATTCATATGGTGGAATATTAGAGGGTAATGATTAGAGGGTATGGTTGATACATGGACATGCATGAATTTCATCAACACAGTTTGAGTGAAAGAAGCGAGTTACAAAGGAACAAAGTGTGCTTCCTTTAACATTAAGACCACAAACACAAAGGCAAAACTAAACAATCACATAAAAATCACAAAGAAAAACAAGGAAATGATGATCACAAAAGTTTGTATAATTGTTTAATTATATAATTGTATAATTCTGATGGTAGGGAGAAGTGGTCAGGGAGATGCCCAAACATCTTCAAAGACACTGAAGGCTTTTAGTTTCCTTAGCTGGGTGGCATTTATGCGGTGTTCACTTTAATATTGTTCCTTAAATTGCACATGTGTTTACACACTCCTCTGGATGTTTGGTACATTTTGCAATTTTAAGAGATGCACACTGATATAAAGGCAACCCAGGGATGCATACGGGAGTGGGTCAAGTTGCTTAACACCATTCACACTGGGCAGACCGCGAGGAGGTTTTGGCCTCCTGCAGGCAGATGGCAACCCAGGGGGAAGGGTGTTGGGGTGGGTGGCATGGGCCAGTGCTTGAAGCTCAGGGAAGGGCAGGATGCGCACACAGTGATAAGCAGACCATGATGTCACTGCCGAGCCACCTCTTTCTGAAAGAGTCCTTGAGAGCATGTGGGTGTAGGGCAGCTGTGTTCATGAAGCCTCACCCGTCTCCTGCCCAGGGCAGGTGGACGGACAAGGGGAAAGAGGAAGGATGAGTCACTGGAGGAGGCTGAAGCCAGGAACGTTAGAGTGGTGTCCCCCAGTGAGGCTCCAGAGGTCCATGAGCCCATCAAGCCAGGTGCAGAATGGCTTTTACAGGTAGGTGTGCTCCTGGCTGGCTGCTTCTGATGGGATGGTGACCCCCATGCTGCAGCAGATTTTGTGGGTGCCTGCCCACACTCCCCACATCCCCTCCCTCTTCAGTACATGGAGACCCCGCCTCCAAGTGCCATTCTTTGCCTGGGGACTTCTCTGGCCACCAAAGTCACTGACCAAAGTGTCAGGGAATGAAGATCCTCAGGAGCGGCCCCCACCAGTGACCACAGGGAGTGGGTATATGAACACCCCGGCTTCCTGGCTCCTGGGCTCCACGCCACCTTCCAGCACTGCCCAGTGGGCTGAGCTCCGGTTGCCCACAGGTGCTAACCAGCCCACAGGCAGGCGCCCACTTCTTCCCTTCCTGGACTGCCCTGCTCTCTGCGGTACAGCCCGCGCCTCCCGAACAACCCACACACTCGCTGCTCCTGTTAACAGGGCGTCAGAAGACAAGGCTCCCATCTTGTTCTGGTTACCTGAGCAAGTGACAGCTCCCCCAGCCTCGGTTTCTAGGAAAAGAAAGCTGACCAAAGTGTTTGAGTAAACACTTTGAGTAAAGCAGATGGGCCTCCCTAGGTTCTGAGCCCTGTTCAGTCAGGTGAAGGCATTAAGAAAGAATGACATCCTCCAAGGAGGAAGGGAACCCAAAGAAGATGGCCTCTGGGGGCTGGGACTGTAGCTCAGTGGTAGAGCGCTTGCCTCGCATGCGTGAGGCCCTGGGTTCGATCCTCAGCACCACATACAAGGCAATAAAATAAAGACGTTATGTCCATCTACAATTTAAAAAAATATATTTAAAAAAAAAAGAAGAAGATGGCCTTTGGACTCAAGCTGCACCACCAACGGGGTCTCCAGTCCACAGGGAACAGACTGTCTCTCTGTTTCCATCTTCTCCATATACATAGGCAGGTGGAGCTCAACAGGTACTCATATGGATATCAATGTGCAGGAGAAGGAATAACAAGACCCTCACCCTTTACACAGTTACAAGAGATACTTATAACACAGAATGTTTTAACCTTTGACAAACATGCACTCTCCCCAGCTGCTAAACACTGGGGCTCAATACAACAAACAACACCCTTACCTCTAGTGCATTGGAAGGACCCATCAAATCCATGGAGGGGTCCTGACCCTTTGTTAACCCAGGGCAGAGGGTTTGCTTGTGTATTTCCAGATTCAGAACCACATCCTGTGTGGATCCCTGGATGTAATGTCAAACCAGCCACCAACAGCCCAGATGAAACGCCTCACTTTGGAAGACCCTCCGGAGGAGCCACAGTCAGAGACGTGGGAAAAAGACATCCAGGGCTCCCCCAGTGACCTGGGGAGGTCTTAAACGTGTTGCCCAACAGGCTCAAGATATAAGCCCAGAATCTAATCCTTCCCCAGCTACTCTGTTTCTATGAATGTGTGCTATTATTACTGCCAACTCCCAATCTCCCTCCAACAGTGGTTCCTAAACAAAACAAAAACTTGTTAACTCCTATAGTGACTGGAGTCCCCAAAGATGCCACTACTCTTACTGTACCTACTACCGTTTCTATTGCCTCTTCGTCAATAATAGTTCTATAATTAATTCTCCGATGTCTCAATCAGAGGATCCAAAAAACAAAATATCATCAAATCTTACTTAAAAGAAAAGGGGGAAGATGTAGAGGACCCGGTCACGCAAGGGTGGTCACGGGATTGCTGCGAGGCTGAGCAGGCGGGAACACCCTGCTCTCTCTGGTCTTGGAACACCCAGACTTGGCCCCGGCCCCTTGCCAACTGATGTGCCCAGAGACTTCTCTCCCCCTGGCTCTGGCTCTTTGCCGACTGATACCTCCGAACTTCTCTTCTTCTGACCCCGGCTTCTTCCCAGCTTCCCGGACTGATACCGACCCCGGCTTCTTGCCAACTGACATGCCTGGGGATGACCTTTTAGGTAATTGGCTAAAAACTGATTAGGTTATCCTCTGGTTGGACGCTCCTGCAATCCAATCTTGAGCTGTGTCGTGAACACTGTCTCCCGGTGCCTGATTCCGGATTCCGTTGGCACCATTGCACTCACCTCCTATCGGACCACCCTGTTCCAGAAATCCTCAACATGCAGGCGTTTATCTATCCACACACAGATAGGTAGATATTTCTTATTGGTGCTGTCTCTCTGTGTTCCCAATTCCTGGCACGGAGGGTTGCTCTGCAGATGACTGTTGAACGCATAAGACACCAGAGAAGCTGGGGTCTTTTATCCCCCTCCCCGAATTATCTAGTAAAGCCTGTGGTTACGTCTCTACAGACAGCTAGATCTGGGCTCTAATCCTGGTCTCTTTTATGTGATCTTGGTTCAGTCTCTCACCCTCTCTGAGACTCAATTTCCTTGCCTGAAAAACAGCCCTGACACCCCCTTCTCTGGGTCAAATGAGAGGATTACAAGGAGATGCATGTCAGGCACTGGGAGAAGACATGTTTCCAAAGGCCCTGACTTGGAACCAGTGAGTTTCTTGCTGTATGTGACAGAAAAGAATTTCAGCATGTGTCAGTCAAAGACATGGACAGAGGTGTATTTGGGAAAGTAGATACACATTCAAGGGAGAATGGGGGCACCCTCCAGAGGATAAAGCAAGGAACGTGCCCTCAAGGGAGAAAGCACCTTCGTCCACAGGGAAAGATAGCAATCCGTTGGCGTGGAGTATTCATATTTATAGAGGGCCAGAGCTGTGAGCTGGACTAGAGGTAGAGGCGAGTGGGGGCTGGGAATGTGGCTCAGAGGTACAGCGCTTGCCTAGCAAGCTCAAGGTCCTGGGTCAATACCCAGCACCACCGAAAACAAAAACAGAGCTGGGCGTGGAGGCACAGCCTGTAATCCCAGCAATTTGGGAGGCTGTGTCAGGAGGATCACAAGTTTGAGGCCAGCCTTAGGAACTAAGTAAGGCTTTAAGCAACTTACTGAGACCCTGACTCAAAATCTGAAAATTAAAAAGGAGCTAGGATGTGGCTCAGTGGTAAACTGCCCTTGGGTTCAATTTCCCAGTTTAAAAAAAAAAAAAACAACCCTGAGGTCTGAGGTGGAGGCAGGTAGAGCTATACAATCTCACCCAGTTTTCCTGAACTTGCACATGGCACTCCTGTTACAGGGCTTGGGTGCTCAGGAGCCGCCATTTCTTCTGGATGGTTTCTGCACTTTTTTTGAAACTCAGTGTCTTACCTTTTATTCCCAAATTCTTATCTCATAGCCTGGAGCCAGGATGCAGATAACAGCGCTGGAACATTCTCTGCACAAAGACACTGAGGAAAGACCGTGTTGGGGCAGCCTATCTGATCAGCACGTCCTGGAGACCTGGGAGGGGGCCTGGCCCGGGAGCGCACAGTCGCGCACCAAAAGAAGCCCCGCCAGCGCCAAGGGGGACGGGCATCCTCGTGTGAGCAGTGTGGCCACCCCAGGCCTAATCGTCCTCCATCTGGCTCCTGGGCTAGGAGGCGTGTCCATTCTAAGCCCACAGAGCCCTGGGCGACAAGTGGAGGTGCCCAGGCAACCCTGCTTAGTGAGGATGAAAGCTTGGTGAGGTCTGAGGGGCTGGGAAGAGGAGCACTAAAAGAAGGAGTGCTGCACACCTGGCAACAGGTGACACCACCCTGCCCGCAGGCTTCCTGCTGGGTGTGAATCCACTAAGCAAATAAATAAATCCAGGAAGAGAATCACCCAAGCCTGAGCAAAAAGAATGTGCAGAGTCAGTATTATTTTAAACCAGCCCCAGGTTCAAGGTCATGTGGCAATGTCATGTGGCAACGCTGTTTCAACGCAGTACCAGGTTTAACCTTCCGGTTGCTGCTGCAGAGATGAAGTCATAGTGCAATGGGTGAAAGAGGAAGTCTCAAGAGAAATTTAAAAATTTTTTTATCTCAAGGGAAATTTAAAAATTGAGCAGAGTGAAAATGAAAAGACAACCCATTCATGGTTGTGGTGCAGCTAAAGCAGAGCTGCAAGGGAAATTCATAGCACTAGATGCTTCAACTAGAAAAGAGAGAAAGTCTCAAATCAATAATCTAAGATCTCTCCTCAAAAACCAGAAAGAGCAAAAGCAACATGAAGCAACAAGGAACAAACAATAAAGATAAAAGCAGAAATGAACGGAGCCGAAGACAAAAACAATAAACAAGAAGCAATGAAACAGAAACTTTGTTCTTTGAAAAAAACAATAAAATTGACAAATATTGAAGACAAAGAGAAAAGAGAAGACGCAAATTACCAATATAAAATGTCATAGAGACTATCCATACAGACAATGTAGACAACAAAAATCAAAATAAGAAAACATTATCAACAACCCTACAAACATGAATTTGGCAGTTCTTGAAGAATTGGTCCATAAATTGGCACAATATTTGAAAACCAATGTAGTCAACCATGTTATTGGTTTAAAGAAAAAAAATAATTTAATCATATCAACTGATGTAGAAGATCATCTGAAATCATGCAATAGTCATTCACAATAAAAAAAAATCTTGGCAAATTAGGAATAGAGGGGACAGCCTTAGAATAACAGAAAGCAGCTACACAAAGCCTACAGTTGACAATCTACTTGATGGTAAAAGACTGAATATTTCCCCCATAAACATGGGAATACCACAAGGATATTTGATTTCACCACTGTTACTCAACCTAGTACTAGAAGTTCTAGCTAATGCAATTAGGCAAGAAAAGAAATAAAAGGTATATAGATCAGAAAGGAAGAAGTAAACTATCCTTACTTGCGGATGACATGATAATCCATGCAGAAAACCCCAAGAAATCTACCAACAAACTCCTATAACTAATAAACAAGTTCAGCAAGGTCACAGGATACAAGATCAACACACAAAAATCATTTTTTAAGTATACTAAAAATATTCTTTCAGAAATTGAAATTAAAAATAAAATTCACAAGTTAAAATCATTCCAAAAAATGAAATACTTTGGTACAAATTTAACAAAACATGTACAAGACTTGTATGCTGAGAGTTACAAAAGACTGATGAAAGAAAGAAAAAAATCTAAATAAATAGAGAGACATACTATGTTCATGGATTGGAAGGCAACAAAATAAAGATGTCAGTCCTCCCCAAATTGACATATAGATTTCATTTCAATTGCTATGAAAAATCCCATCAAAATAATTTGTAGATATATGCAAGATTACCCTCAAAATACATGGAATGGCCAAGGAACTACAACAGTTAAAATATTTTTGAACCAGGCACTGTGCCGCACGCCTGTAATCCCAGCAGTTTGGGAGGCTGAAGCAGGAGGATTGAGTTCAAAACCAGCCTCAGCAACAGTGAGACACTAAGCAACTCAGTGAGACCCTGTCTCTCCATAAAACACAAAATAGGGCTGGGGGTGTGGCTCAGTGGTCAAGTACCCCTGAGTTAAATCCCTGGTACCAAAATAATAATAATAATAATAATAATAAAAAGAAGAACAAAGTGGAAGAAATTTGCCTAGCCAATTTCAAGACTGTAGCTACAGTAATCAAGACTGCATTGAATTGGTGGAGGAACAGACTCAGATCAGTGGAACAGAACAGAGAACTCACAAGCAGCTCCACGCATGTAAGGCTAACTGAATTTTCACAAAAATGTAAAAGTGATTCAATGGAGGGAGAGTCTTTCCAACACATGGTGCTGGAGTTAAGGACTATGTCTTAAAATAAGCAGTCATCTGTTCAACAAAGTGGAGTATTTGTTGTGTACCTACTTCTTGCCAGATGCTGTTCTAAGCACTACTGGGAGAGTTGTGAGCAAACAAAATTCCCGCTTCCGTGGGGTGACATTCTGGTGGTCATGGTCCTCTGGAGAAGTCCAGGCTGCTGGAGAAGGAACAGGAGGCCCCCGGGGGCCAGGACGGGTTAGGAGCCAGATGCTGACAGGAGCACTGGGCTATTGGCTTCACCCAGCTGGCTCTTCCTCTTGTCAAAGATAGCATGGTGCAAGGCTGCAGGCTGTCGAGGTAGACAGACTTGATTTCATCTCCCATCTCTGCCCCCGAGGCTTGCTCATCATCAGTGACTAATGTTCACCAGGATGTTATTGGGTTCGCCTGAGTGGACAGAATCTTCATTGTGCAGTGTCGCAGGGCAGGGCCTGCTGTGGGTTGGGCTTTGTGTGCCCATGAATCTTCCCTGAGGCTGGAAGGATTCTGCAAAGGAGAGCAGAGATGGGTGGTGTGGGCAGGGCAGGAGGGAGGAGACACGCCCACCCCACCTGCACATAGCAGGCAGGGGCACCTGGACGCAGGCTTCAGCAGGAGGGCCAGTCGGTCTGGGCTGTCTAGACATGTAGTCAGAGAGGCTGAGAGACTGGGGATTTCTGTGCTGGCAGGGACTCAAGAGCTTGTCAGCCGAGGGACCCGTGTGGCCCAGAGAGTGGAACAGAATGCTTAGGCTCAGGGATCAGGCTAAGCAGAGCCAAACCCAAGCAATTGCCACTTCCTTCTTCCTACGCTGGGCGACTGCCTGACCCCTGCAGACTCAGTTTCCTCATCTGGAAAGTGGGGAGAGTAAAACCCGGATGTGAAGTCTCCCCCCAGGGGCTGGGGCTGATTCAAGGGCAGGGCCTGGCACAGGTCAGGGCCACACCAGCGCAGAGCCTCTTAGGCGAAGCTGGGTTTGAAAGCCGCTAGGAAGCCTGTGACCTTGAACGCCACACTGTCATTCCTCTGTAGCTATGAGGTAGTCACTGCTGCCCCATTGCGTTACAGTGAGAAGTAGAAAAAAAGGAGCTGGTGACAGGGTGGCCACATAGAAAGTGTTTCATAGGCCTCTGTGGGCAGCCTGCGTTCTCGTGGCTCTGTCAAAGCCCACATTCCCCTCAGAGGGCAGGCCCTCTGGAGACCTCCCCGGAGCCCTGCGGAATGAACTCAGTTAACACACGGGGGCGGTACTCATGGGCCGGTGACGCTGAGGGAGCCACCAGGCATCAAGGGCAGCACAGCTCAGCACTTCGCCCTGTCTCGGAGTCAGGCAGAGATCCCTGACCCCAGGTCCTCTCCCCAGAATGGCACCTTCATGGTCGCCTGGAGCAGGCTGGAGCTCAGGTGTCCAGTCATAGGGCACCAAACACCTGGAGGGCATTTGATGGCCCCCAGAACACCCCCGTTTGCTCCAGGGAGCAGCCTTTCAGCAAGAAGAGGGGCCCCTTCCTCTGGGGCTCTGGCCTGGGTTCGTCCTCATGTGTAGGGGAGTTTGTTTCTGACACCAAGGTCCCCTCTGGGCTCTGGAAGAGTTAAAAGCCTTCCACAAGAGTGACAACAGGCTGGCCTTTACCGGCTCGGGGTTCCTCACCAGAAGCTATCCGCCAGGTCCCCACCTGTATTGGGCTGGATGCTGGGGACACAAACCATGTTTTTAATGAGCAGCTACTATAAGCCTGGACACTGGGATGCAGCAAAGACAGACAAAGGCCCTGCTCTCTTGGCTAGTGGGGGACAGACATTTAAACACAAGGCGTGGTCAATCTCAGGGGAACAAGAGGCTGAAGAGAGCAAAGGTGAATCCACAAAGTCCCCCACACACCACAGACGTGGCCACAGTTAGCACAGCGCAACGTGGCTCATGAAACTCAAAACCTGCACACAGCCTCCGCATGCCTCAAGGCAGCGAGGCAGCGAGGGATTCGGGGGCGAGGTGCACCACACCAGCCCTGGTCCCATCTGCCCTGTTCCACCGCCTTTGGCCCCAGTGCCCTACTGGGTGGGGGCAGCTCCATCCTTCCAGGTGCTCGGGCCCCAAACCTTGGAGTCATCCTTACACCCCACGATCAGTCCATCCGCTAATCCTACTGGCTGTAACTGGAGCAAAATGTGCAGAATCCGACCACTGATGGCCCCTGTGCTGCCCCTGCCCTGGGCCCACAACCTCTCGCTCCCACTGCTCTGCTCCTCCTCCCTCTCCTGCATTCCATTCCCACAGCAGCCAGAGTGACTCTGCTCAAACAAGTCCCTGCAAGGTCCTCCTCTGCTCAACAGGCCCTTGGCTCCCATGTCACTTGGATTAGAAGTCAAAGACCTCAGGATGCCCGGCAGGCACGCCTCCACTGCACTCCTGCTTTGCTTGAACCTACCAGGCACATCCCTGCCTCAGGGCCTTTGCACTAGCTACACTCACTGGCTGTTTCCTCATCCAGAACCTTCTCCCTCCAAATATCCACGTTGTCATTGCTCAAACGGTACCTTCTCTGACTGCCCCATTTAAAATTGCAGTTGGCCCTTATCCAGTGCCGTTTTCATTTTTCTCGACCGCGGACATTCATACTAGATAATGCACGATTCTCTTCCTTGCTTACTGGGTCTTTCTTTCCAGCAGAACAAAGGCTCTGCGGAGCAGGAGGTGTGTCTGTTTTGTTCTCTGCGTGTTCCCGGAGCCTAGGGAGGTCCTGGCAGTAGGCAGACCCTCCGCATTTGTTGAATTAGTAAAACTGCTTTGGTGTTTTTTCCCCTTTGTTGATTATTTAACCCTCTCACTGCCAAAGAGGAAACAGGGAGGGAGGAAGGGAAGGAAACTGTCCCAAGGGACCTGAGACTTGGGGTGGAGCCCAGCCCTCCCACTGACTTGCTGTGCTACCCTGGGCCTGTCACAGCCCTCTCTGCGCCTCCGTCACCCTGTCTACAGCACGAGGACTGGACTTTGTGTTCTCTGAGGGCCTCCAACTCTGATGGCCGATGGCTCCCTCCTGCCACTTTTCATGAGAAACTCAACCCAGCTCTAATCACAAGACCAGCTGGAGAAACTGGGCTAATGAAGGACCTACTGTGTGCAAGTCGTCACGTACATACATCAGAACATCGGGCCTGTCCGCGGCGCTGGGAACTGAAGGTGGCTCTGAGCCAGGGGAAGCCGGTTTGGACCCAGGGTCTTGGGCTGCCAGACCTGGGAGCACTGTGTAGCGGATGCTTCCGGGCTCCACCTGTGACGCTGGGCTCCTGCGAGGCGTCACCCCTGGGAAAGGTGGCATGGAGGAGGATTTGTGCTCAAGCCTGCCTAGTCCTCAGCCAGCCTCTTAATTAATGACACAAAGTCTTTGCTCCAATGTCAAATAAAATAAAAGTGTGCACAGACTCCAAACCCCCCAGCGCCCCACGCTCCTTGGAGACCCTGAGTGTCTCTCCCCCTGTTGGGGCCTGTGCACCCCCAACCTCATCAGGCAGAACCTGGCCCCGGCGGGACCACCCCAATGTGCATCCCCACCACAGGGCCAGGCCTTACCCCACTGCCTCCTCTGAAGCAGAGGCCCTGCAGGGACAGCCTCCTGGAGCCTGCAGAGAGCACAGACCTGCCAGACCTGCCAGGACACCAGGTGGGGCTCCCTGGGCAAGTCCCTTTTCCTCTCTGTGCCTCCATCTTCCCTTCTGTAAAGTGGGTTGTCATAAGTCGACCCGTAACTTGCATCCTAGTAAGAAGCAGCCGGGACGAAGTCTCATGAGCAGGTGTCACATGGACGGGCAGCGAGTGAGCCTCACATCTGGAGCCAGACACCTTTCTGTTCAAACCCGGCTCTACCACTGTCTAGCTGGGTGACCTCTCTGGGCCTCGGTTTCTCCCTCTATAAAACGGGCCTAGTAATGGTGCTGACCTCAGCTGCTTCGAGGATGAAAGGAGGGGATGATGTCAGCACGGGCCTCAGGCCCACGCGCTCCTCCATAAACAGTGGGGAGAGGTGCACAGCATCAGGAGGGTGGAGGGTCATGTGGGCAGCCGCTGTCCCATACCCGGCTGGCCTTCGTGCGGCCTGGCCATGACCTCGTGCTCAAAATGCCCCTGCTCTTCTCACCTCCTTCTCTCTGGCATCTCCGTTGGGCATCGCAGGCGGGCCAAGCGGATGGGCATGGCCCCCCAGGCTTTCTGAGCCCCCGTCCTGCCTAGGAGGCTGGCAGAACCACCCGCACTGATTCCAGCCTGGCGCCCGCCTGGGGGCCCAAGGGCAGCCCCAGGGTGGAGAGGGGAGAGGAGGGGCTGAGCCGCAGACGCAGGTGCTGACTCACGGCCTCTGCTGGACGGTATAAAGCAACAAGCCCAGAGGTTCCTGCAGCTGGCGGAGGATGGCGCAGGGGACAGTGATCCACGTGGCCCCAGGGCAGCCCACCCATGCGCTGTGTGTGCTGGGCACGGCCACTCAGCTGGATGTCTGCGGGTGAGCGGGGCCTTCTGGGCTGGGGAGGCAGGTGGGGTGATGACGACAGCAGCTGGCTCGGGCCCCAGGCTTCAACCTCAGTAGCCGCTGCGGGGGCACAGCTGGAGAGATAAGCTGGGCAGCTGGGAGGGGCCAGGCTTCAGCAGCAGCCCCTCGCCCTGCGCAAGTGTGGGCTCCCAGGACACGGCCACAGGTGAATCACTGTGGGGCAAACAGAGAGGGTCTGGGACTTGCCTAAGGTCACACAGCAAGTGTACCTGGAACCCAGACCTCCTGACCCACATCTGGCTCAGGGTGCTGTTTGTCATCCACACCCCTCTCCAAGCCTCCCTGTTGGAGGGGGTGTGACAGGCTGGGCTGTGAGACGAGCCCTGGTGTGGGAGGACCCATCTGGGAACTGCACTGCTGTGAGCCCTCTGGGCAGCTGAGCCTCAGTGTCCTCATCTGCAATGGGATAACACCCGTTCTGGAGTGGCCGTAGGGACTAAGGAAGAAATGTGTGAACATGTTTGTAAATACTCAGCATAGCGCTAGGCGCAGCCCAGTGGTCATTCATTCACTCAACAAACACCAGCTGAGAACCTACTGTGTGCCGGGCCCTGTCCACTCTGGGTTACCCAAGATGATGGAGGGACACTCTCTCAGGAGTGCACATGGCGTCGTTGTGGTTGTGGTCAGGAAGTCGTGGTGGCCTCAGGCTTCCTCTGCCAGGTGGGCATCTGTGGTCTTGGGATGCTGCGTGGGAGCATCTGGGAGGTTTCCTGGAGAGTGTCACCCACTGCCCGGACCCAGCAGCAGAACAGCAGTAAAGGTCTGGGTGACCTCCTGGGGCGAGGCAAGAAACCTAGAAGTCCTGGAATAAAGGGGAAAGTATGCCTGCTGCCCTGGAGACCCCTGAGAATGAGCTGCTTGGTGATGGGTGTGAGGGAGTGGAAAGGGCTGAGGCTAGCCCCCCAGCATGCCCAGGCTAGCCCTCTACCTGGTGTTGAGGAGCCACAGGTCGGGGTCAGACCTGCCTTTTCTGGGTGGAGAGCTGGCTGGGTTGGGCCAAGAGAAGGGCACTGCCCACACCTCTCAGAAGGGACAGATCTCTCAGCCTGTCCCACATCCTTCTCTCCTGCCTGCAGCAGACACCAAGCTGGGCCCCAACTCCCAACTGTCTCTCATAATTCAGGCTGACATTTATATGGCCTCCCTGCATAGAGCTCATTCAGCAGCCTCATGAGGTGGACAAGACTGTCATTCCCATTTTACAGAAGGAGACACTGTGGGGCTGGTGAGGTGGCTCCATTTGCCTGGCATGTGCGAGGCCCTGGGTTCCAGCCCTAATACCACAAAAAAGAGGGGCACACTGAGGATCTGGGTGGCTAAGTAACTCACCCAAAGCCCGCAGCTAGCAACCTGGGCAACCAGGACTCAAACCCAAGCAGCCTGGCTCCAGATCCTCCTCTGCCCATGGGTCCCTGCACCTACCAACCGTCCCTGTCACCTCTTGACCTGTCCTAACAGCCCCCAGCCAGTGGCTTCCTCCCACTTCCACATTCTGAGCCACCCCCCTCACCAGCTCTGCTTCCTCAACCCCTCCCCCAGGAGCTGTGCCCTCTGTCCCCAGGCTCAGAGGCCCCAGCATTAGAAAGACGAGGTGCCAGGGCCGGGAACAGACGGCAGGACTGCGGGGGCCTATTCCAGAGCTGATGGGAGGAACAGTTGTGGCTGTCACTCTGCATTTGCAAAGTACATTCCGTGCAGCAGGAAATGCCTGGATCGTGTTCAAAGCCCCGCTCAGCTGAGCCGAATATCAACACCTGTCAGAGTCCGGGCGGCATCAGGGCCCAGCTACCATGCAATGGGTCCTTCTCATCTGATTTCTGACCTCCGTAACCTACAACGCAAACACCACCATGATTCCATTTTTAGAGACGAGTAAACTGAGGCTTCAGGACATGAAAACACCTACCCAGGGTCACACAAAGTGGACTCTAAACCTGCTGCTCCCCCAGCACGCACTCTCCCCTCCCAAGCTGTGCTGGGGCTGCTTCCTGGTGGGCAGAGCCCATCAGCTTGGAAGGCCTGGTGATTGCGTGGCCAGCTGATGCCAACCACAGGGGACAGTTGCCACTCTGAAGCTACCGTGGATAGATGGCTCTCCTGTTCTGCAGCGTCTCCTTCCAGTGACAGCTGGGACCATGGGCAAGACCCTGACTGTCCCTTAGCATTTGCTTGGCTGTAAAATGGGGGAGTGAGCCCCTGGCTGCTGGGCTGTGGTAAAGACTCCACCATCTAACGCACGCCAATGTCTAGCAGGGGGCCCTTTCTTCTGGGGACAGCAGGAGCCTCTGAGCATACCGTCCTACCTCTGGTCATTGGTGAGAAGGTGGACACTGGAGCTGGAGGGGGATGTCACTGTGTGGGGCTCCTGTCCCCAGCGCTGGCTCTGCAGAGAACGCTGGGAGTTACAGGAAGGTTCAGCTCTGGATTTTCACAAGGTCACACACACACAGGACAACCCCCAAGTGTTTATGAAGGTGTCTTGTTTAGAAGCTGGAAGCAAATGGAAAGGAGACAAAAGAGAGGACACAGCCCCAGATGGAGCCCCAGCGGGGCCGCCCCGCAGGCCTCGCTCTCCAAGCCTCCGGTCCCTTTCTGGCAGAGGGTGACGGGCCTGGGGCAGTGGCTATAAACCAGGCAGGTGCAGACCCACATTTCCTGCCCTTCCCCTCTGTCCCTCTGGAGGAAGCCAGGCAGGCAGAGGGATCCTGTGGCCCAAAGGCGCAGCCTTCTCATTGTCCTCTGAGTCCCCGGCTCATTTTCCTGTTGTACCAAACCTGTGGCTTGTCCTTCTCTGGCCCCATCCTCTGGGCTGCCGTGCAGCTGAGGGAAACAGCGGCACCGAGGCTGGGAGAGGGAGCTCAAGCCTCGTGGACCTTTGATCAGTTTCAGTTTGGTCAGGTGGGCGACCCTCAGGTGGAAGGGCTCTGGTCTCCGGGGACAGGCTGAGCTCACCTTCCTTTCCTTTGTGGTCACTATCAGCTGCCCTACACTGGGCAGCTGCCACCTGAGTGCCCCCAGGCCTCACCCCATGGGAGCACATAAACATCTTCCCACTGTATAGAGGTGGCGCTGAGACCAGGGAGGGTCGGTGGCCAGGCTCAGCTCACAGCAGCTAGAAGCAGCCTGGCGTCCCCTGCTGCTCCACAGGGCCTGGGAGGCTTCCTGGACAGCTGAGCCCCAGTGAGCAGCTCATTCAAAACCGCTCTGACCAGCCTGGCCATGATGCCCAAGTACAAAGTCACATGTGAGTTCAAGCCTGGCCAGCTGCAGGGGACAGACTGGCCGCTGTGCTGTGGGGTGGAGGGGCCAGCACTCTGTCCACTCTGAATGGCTCTCTCCCTGACCCCATGAGCCAGCTCAGCCTGGCTCAGGTGACAGCCTGGTCTTCCTGTTCCCTGGCCCAATTGGCATGGGGACCAGGCTGGGAGCAGGTGGGAGGCCACCACCTGTGTCCAGGAGACACCTGCTGTTTGAGATTCACAGATGTAGAATGGTGTCCTTGTCGAGGACTTGGGACCCCAGAGCCTCCAGCTTGTCCCGCCCGCCTCTGGCTCCAGCACAAGGCCCGGCAGCGGCAGGAGATGCTGAGCTGTGATACTAACCAGCTTAGGGAACAAGCGCGTTCGTGAGCAAGTGCGGGGCCGAGGACTGTGTGCCACCACCGTGCCCGGCGCACTCGGGCACACAGTTGCAAAATCTTGTTGCAAAATCTTTTTGCAACAAGAAGGGGGGCGGGCAAGGAGCGTGTGTGTGGCCGGAACATACACAAACGTACCTGAGTCACTGCCGTCGCTCACCTGGGCAGGGCCTCGAGTCCCAGGCCTCCTGTCTCTGCCTGCTTTGGTCAGACAGCCCTGACCCCAAGTGTGGTGTGAACTCAACGGGGGAGAGGAGGAGAGAAAAAGGAAGAAGCAGGAGCAGATCCGGGGCCACACCCTCCCCGTCCCCTGTGACCCCAGGAGCGAGGAGACCCCTCCAGCCTCTCAGCTGAAAACCCAGCGGCCGTGACCCGGATGCCCATTCAGGGGCTCCCTCCCCACTCTGGCAACTCAGTGCCCACCCCGGTGACCTCAGCCCTCCCTCCAGGGCTGCACCTGTCACTTTCTGGCCCACAGCTCTGCTCTGTCCCCAACTCTGTGTCCATCCAGGGCTGCTGCCCCCTGGGGGTCCACCCCAACCAAACTAGCCCAGCAAGGCGCCTCAGCCCCAGCCACCTGCCTTCCATGGGGTCGGACCCTTGCTGAGCCCACAGCGCCTGCCTCACGGTGCTTCAGGAATGTTCTAGAGACACTGGGCTTAAAGCTCCAGGCCCAGAGGAGTGCCCAGCAAACCGGGTCGGCTCTCTTCAGCCTCAGCTTCTCCATCTGTGAAGGGGACTGATGGAGGCACCCGCTTCAGAGACGCATAGAGCAGAGGGTGGTTCATGCAGGGCTTGGCTCCTAGTGAGCAGCGGAGGTCAAAGTTCACGTCTGTCACTCACCCTCGCTGTATCTGCACCGGGAACCCTGCTTCCTCTCGGGCTTGCTCATGGTCTAAGTGGCGGAACCAGGTTTGACTTTGCATCTGTCTGTCCCTGTGTCTCAGCCCTCGCAGCTCTCCAATCAGGACCCCAACCTCCCCCTTTCCTTTCGCCCCCGGGACCTCCCTAGCCAGTCCTGAATTACTCAAGGGACTTCCAAGAATGTCTCTTCACTTCCCGTTTCTCCCAATTCCAAGTCTCTTCTAAGAGGAGGCAGTTCTGAGCCTCCACTGGTATCACTTTGATTGTGCTACTCCCTTCCTCCAGATCCTACTCTGGCTCCCCATTACCCATGTACTGAATCCCAGTGACTGCTGACCTGAACACTCCAAGCCACTGTTCCTGCTCCCTGCTCCCCAACTTCCAGGTTCATCACCTCTTAATCTCTTGAGTAAGAAACCTGAGTGTTCCTCTTCTCCAGCCCAGCCAGTCTGTTGACTTTGAAATGATTCTACTGTCTCATAAGAAAATAGTACCAGGGCGCACCACAGCCATGATATGCATCCTGCCCGTGCATTACTTCCTGGTCCTTCAGGGTGCAATCTGAGTCCAGGTAATTCAGCAGCCATATCACATCTCCCTTGGCCTGAGTGTGCATTTGAGCACCCGAAGGGCGTGTGGAAGCCACAGATCACGGGCCCTCTCCTGGTGTTTGCAGTTCAGCAGGTCTGGGGGAGCCCTGGAATCTGCATCTCTGACAAGCTCCCAGCAGAAGCAGCTAGTGCTGCTATGCCCAGGACCCCACTGGTCTTGAGAAAGAGCTTGATGTAGGATGGGCAGGGCGGGGCGGGCGCAGAGGAAGCACAGCTGCAGTGTGGTGGCAGTGGCATCTGCGGGGGCTGCAAGCAGACTCAGATCCACCATTGTCCGCAGGTTACCAGGACCAGTCTCTTGGCCTCTCTGACCCTCGGTTTCCTCATCTGTAAAATGAGAAAGTAATACCCGCCGGTGGGATGGGTGTGAAACTGGGGTTAATGGCCACGTGGAGAAAGGTCACACGCTGCAGGCTTTACCCCGTGAGAGAATCTCAGCAACACTATCAGAACAAAAGGAGGCACCAACTTAAAATGTCACCGAAGGTGACACGAATTCCAAGTGCCCAAGCAAGCGGAGTTTTGGTGAAGTGGAGTGGGAGGCCTACCAAGGTGGCAGCTGCGTTAGTTTCCCAAGGCCACCGTCACAAAGGGCCACACTCCTAGTGACCTCAAACAGCACAAGTTCATTACCTTACCGTTCTGGAAGCCAGAAAGCCAAGCCTGGGTCTCAGGGCTAACGCCGGGGTGTCGGGGGCTGTGCTACCTGGGGGAGAGCCCACTGCTCGCCTTATGCAGCCCGCGGTCCTTGGCTGGTAGCCCCTTCCAGAAGGACATCACCTGGCCTCTGCTTCCTCCAGCGCATTTCCTCAGGCTCTGACCCTCTGGCCTCCCTCTTTTTTTTTTGGTACCGGGGATTGAACTCAGGGGCTCTCGACCACTGAGCCACATCCCCAGCCCTATTTTGTGTTTTATGTAGAGACAGGGTCTCACTGAGTTGCTTAGCGCCTCGCCGTTGCTGAGGCTGGCTTTGAACTCGTGATCCTCCTGTCTCAGCCTCCCTAAGTGCTGGGATTACAGGATTGTGCCACCGCGCCCGGCTCTGCCTCCCTCTTATAGAGCCCTGGTGGTCACATAGGGCCACCTGGGTAATCCAGGACAACTTGACCTCTCACATTTGCAAGTATCCTCTTCCACGTAAGGTGGCACACCCCAGATTCCCAGGATTAGGACAGGGTGGGCTTTCGGAGGCCATCATTCTCCCTCTGAAGAGGGGGCTCATTTTGAGGAGGAAACCCCTTTGGGTGGAGTGATAAAGGACAGATGCAGTCACAAAGGTCCCACTGAGATGGCCTTCAGGGCTAGGCTGGCCTCTGAGAGAGGGATGTGGGAGAAAGGGACACTCCACATGACGGGGGGACATCAGCAAGGCCTGGGAGCCGGGAAGGGGGGCGGGTGTGGGGCGCTGTGCTTCAGCGTGTCCTCGGGTGGGGACGACATGGGGGACGGTGAGGGTGGGGAGGAGGCGAGGCCAGCTCGGGACCACGCCCACCCCCTCCCGCAGAGGAGCCGCAAGGCCTGAGCTGAGCCTGGGAAAGTGACGTCACCCTCTGTGCCTCAGTGTCCCCATCTATACACTGGAAGCGATGACCGTCCCCGCTGCGCAGCTGGCAGTGAGAACAGAGGGCGGAACCAGCCTGGCGCAGAGTGGAGGCTCTGTCGGTGGCCTTTGGCATTTAGGAAGTGGACGTGGATTTCATGCGGGTGGAATGAAGGTCCAGGCCGCGTGGGCAGCAGAAAACCTGCAACAGGGACACAGAGGCTAGAAAAGTGTCAGGTAATGACACTTTTGTCTACTTCAGATCCCTTTGGTGCCTCAAAACTTACTCAAAATTTCTTTCCTGAGCCGGGCGCAGTGGCGCACGCCTGTAATCCCAGCACTTAGGGAGGCTGAGACAGGAGGATCGCGAGTTCAAAGCCAGCCTCAGCAATGGCGAGGTGCTAAGCAACTCAGTGAGACCCTGTCTCTACATAAAACACAAAATAGGGCTGGGGGTGTGGCTCAGTGGTCGAGTGCCCCTGAGTTCAATCCCTGGTACCAAAAGAAAAATTTTTGTTTCTTTCCTAAAGGAAATACATCAAAATGCTGGCGACTGTCTCAGGTGGTAGGCTCCTGTTTCCTTCTAGGCCGCGCACACTTCTGCCGTGTAACAAACTGCCCCAGACGCATAAACCGGTATCATTCATGACCTGACGGTATCTGCAGGTCAGGCATCCAGGGGGCCAGCTGGGTTCCTGCCTCTAGGTCTCTCCCGGGGGTGACCAAGGTATCAACAGCGCTATGGTCAGAGGTGTGAGACTTGACCTGGGAAGGCTGCGCTGCTAAACTCACCCATGTGCTTGCTAGTGGGCCTCAGCGCCCCATAACCCCTGAGCCTCAGGGCCTCCTCTGGCTGCTGGCTGAGGCCTCCCTCAGTTCCTGGCACGAGGGATTCTCCATAGCTCTCAGACAGCTGCTGTCCTCCTCAGGGTGACAGCAGAGGAGGAGAGAGCAAGGGAATGAGAAAGAAGACAGTACAAGATGTTGGAACCTTATCACAGAAGTGGCATTCTGTCGCCGTCACCATTTTCCATAGGTCAGAAGGATGCCAGTAGGTTCTGCCCACTCAAGGGCACTGCCCAAGGCCTGGACACCAGAGCAGGGGCATGTTGGGGGCTCCTGTAGCCTGGATCTTAATATCCCTCAAAGGCCCTGGGTCAGTTGGGTCCTCAGCCCATGGCACCACTGTGGTGGTAGAACCCTCGGGAGGCGGGGGCTAGTGGGAGCCAGAGCCTCAGGATGTGTCCTCGGAAGGGCTGTGGGAACCTGTCCCCTTCCCATCTCTCTGCTTCCTGATGCCACAAGGTGCACAGGCCTCCTCTGCCACACACTACGGCCATGATAAACCTTGCTGCCACGGGCCCAAAGCAACAGGGCCAAGCAACCGCGGGCTGAAATCTCCGAAATCATGAGCTAAAATAAACCTTTCTTCCTTTTCAGTTGATTGCCTCAGCTCTTTTGCTATAGTAATGCAGAGCTGACCAACACAGGGCCCATCTTAGAAGTCCATCCATAACCTGCTTTTCTTGCATTTTCCTAATTCTCTATCATGAATGCATACAGCTCTTAAGAGAGAGATGAAAACTTCTACAAAAATGAAAGTAGGAAACATAATCCTAAGTATCTGTGTGGTATCCTGGCATGAGTTCTTCCCCTGTGGAGAGTCTCCCACACAAATCCTGAGCCATTCTTATGCCTGTGGGTATCTGCACTGTGTTGTGCTGTTTACTATGACAGAAAGGGATGCTCAGAACCTTCTGGAACATGTCTCCTGGAGTATGTGTGGAAGAGATGCTCCAGGTGTCTGCCCAGCCATGGCGTCGAGGGTTTGGGGTTAGCTCATGTTTGGCTGTACTGGATAACACCAGGTGAGGCAGGGAGGTTAACATCACAGTCCTGTGAGCAGGGGGTCGGAGCTTCTGTTGAACCACATGGTCTATAACATACTTGTCACCAATCAAGTGACATAAATCCCTGTCCCCTTGCAGCCTTGACGTTCTCACTTCCCTTCAGGAAGGCGAGGCCTCTGTGTACCTGTCATCCATCCACTTGTATTTCTGCTTCTCTGAATGCCTGATGTGTCCTTGGTCCATTTTTTTCTACCAGGTCGTCTTTTCCGTGTTGATTAGCCTAAGTGCTTTAGATATTCCGGACGCTAGGCCTGGGTAGGTTTTATGCTAGGAATGTATTCTCCATAGACTGTCCTTTTGACTTTATGGCGGCTTTCAACAAACAGAAATTACTGATTTTCATCTAGCTGAATTTACTTATCTTTTCCTTTGTGTTTGCTGGTTTTATGTCTCGTTTCAGAAGAACATATAGATGTGTTCCTGCATCTTCTTTTAAAAGATTCAGCAGGAGCCAATAGCGCACACCTATAACCCCAGCCACTGGGGAGGCTGAGGCAGGAGGATAACAAGTTCAAGGCCAGCCTCAGCAACTTACTGAGGCCATGTCTTAAAAGTAAAATGGGCTGGGGATGTGACTCAATGATAAAGCACCCCTGGGTTCAACCCCCAGTACCAAAAAAAAAAGATTCAAAGTCCTGCCATGGATTCTTCAGTCTGCCTGGAGCTGAAGTTTTTTGAATGGTATGAAGCTAGGATCAATTTCTTTCTTTTATTATTTATCCAATTTAATTGTTTGTCATATGAGTAATTATCCTGCACCATCTATGACATAGTCCACTATTCCTAGTTCTCTGCAAAGCCACTCTGTCGTGGACCAAGTAGGACCTCTAAGTCATACTTCCCTTTGTCTCAGCCGGGGTCGCTCCAACCCCATCCTGATTTCCATGGTGTTACAGGAAGTCCCATGTAAGGTGCAGCAAGCCCCTCACTTTTACCTTTTTTCTTTTAAGAGTACCTTAGTTCTTCGTTTTTCATGTAAATTTTAAAATCAACTTGCCAAGTTCAATGAGAAACCTGGAATTTCATTGACTATACAAATCCATTTGGTGAGAATTCAAAGACCTCAGAGTACTTCCACTCTCATTATCTCCTGCCAATTTAAATCCTGCCACTTTTTATCCCACAAATCTGATATTTTCAGCTGGGCATGGTGGTGCACACCTGCAGTCCCAGTGGCTTGGGAGATTGAGGGAGAAGGATTGCGAGTTCAAAGCCAGCCTCAGCAACTTAGCAAGGCCCTAAGCAACTCAAGGAGAACTTATCTCTAAATAAAATACAAAAAAAGGGGCTGGGGATATGGGTTAATGGTTGAGTGACCCTTTGTTCAATCCCAAGTACCCCCCCAAAATTGGTATTTTCATGACTTTATAGATGATGTTTGTTTAAATTTACCAGAATATTTGCCATTTTATTTGTTCACCATTCTTTCCCGCATCTCAGACCAGGCCTCCAGCCTCAGCTGCCTTCTTTATAAACTATATGTAGAGAAGTTCCTTTTGAGAAACTCTGTTGACTTTAAAATGTCAGGTTTTTTTGATCTGAAAATGTGTTTATTAAAAGGTTTTGGGGGAGTGCAAATTCTAGGTTAACAGTTATTTTTTCAAAATGTAATGAAGATATTATTCAGCTCTCTCCTAGATTTCATTGTTATTATTTACAAAAGTTCACTGTCAGTCTAATTATTACTCTTTTCTGACTTTTCTTTCTGGATGCCTTCAAGATCATCTCTTTACTTTATGTATATTGAGGTTATGTTATTGGTTGCCTAAGAGTTGAGAACTTCTTTTAGGTGAACCTTACATCATTAGGCTGTGATCTTCTGTGATAATAACAACGTGGATTTTGTCTACTCACTTATTTTGTCTGGTATTAGTAGACCTACCCCAGCAATCTTTTAGTTGATCTTTGGTGCTTTCCAGGTGATCCATGGTGCGTGTGCGTGAGTGCTCATGGGGTGTGTGTGTGTGTGTGTGCACGCACGCTCAGCAATGCTTCAAAAAGTATATTTTACCCCTGATCTGGTTGCTTTGTAAGAGAAAGATCCTCAGGAATATTTGCTGTGCCATAATTCCAGAAGGAGACGCCCATGTGATTCTTTGTGCACAGCCTGCCTGTGCACACGGATGTGGTAGAAACCTCTGCGTGTGCATGCTGCTCTACGCACACATCCCTGTGTGTGAGTCTTCGCTGTTTTTCTAGTTCAAGTGTAAGCTGGCCAGGTCAAGGGACTCTCTTCCTCTTGTCATCTCCTGACAACTTCTCCATACTTTCTCCTGGGGTAAGCGCTAGGTGCTGCCTGCTGCTTACCCCAACTGGGAAAAGGCAGGAGGCTAAAGAGGACCCTGGTGAGCCAGGCCTTCCCTCACTGGATCCCTTGTCCCCCTGTCCCTTTCACAGTTCTGCCCCAGGGGACTGCACCTCCTTCAGCATCATCGCCTCCCCAGGAGTGGTAGTGGAGGTTGCCCATGGCCCCCCAACCAAGAAGAATCGCACAGGTTCCTCCAAGTGGCCCCTGGTCCCTGAGCTGGAGGTCA
The DNA here is from genome assembly GCA_004024805.1 of Geosciurus inauris. Lineage (NCBI taxonomy): Eukaryota > Metazoa > Chordata > Mammalia > Rodentia > Sciuridae > Geosciurus > Geosciurus inauris. The sequence goes on along the minus strand of PVHX01006503.1, from coordinate 41,123 downwards.
CCCTGAGGGTGAAAGCCGTCAGTGTGAGCACAGACGACCAGAAGGTGAGTGACAGCTGCAGGGTGCACGGGGAGCGGGGCAGCTCACAGTCTGATCCCCCTTGAGCCACCGCACCAACCCTGCACAGCCTCCTTCCCCGTGGTCTCTCCCGCCCACCACAGTGTCCTCGCACCCAACAAATGTAAGCTGGCCAGGTTCACGATCAGATTCATCTGTTCAGAGGTTGCATACTTTAGGATGTGGACCTATCTTTTGGGAGGCCACTGTTCAACCTACTACAGCCCCTTTGACTGTAGATGGTCTCAGCAAGAACTTCTGGAGCTCCCACAGAGATATGTACCAGCAGTCATTAGCTCCTGGGGGAACAAGCCCACCAGGCTCTTCCCTGAGGAAAGCACTGCACCTCATTCAGGAACACAGATCTGTCCAGGAAGATGTGCTCAGGGAAAAGTTCTTGGAAGATGTGGCAAGCTGAGGTGGATATAAAAGACCAGCCTGGGCGCTGGGCACAGTGGTTCACACCTGTAATCCCAGCAACTCGGGAGGCTGAGGCAGGAGGATCGCAAGTTTGAGGCCAGCCTTGGCAACTCAGTGAGGCCTTAAGCAACTTAGCGAGACTCTGTCTCAAAACAAAAACTGAAAAGGGCTGGGGATGTGGTTCAGTGGTAAAGTGCCCCTGGGTTCACTCCCTAGTATAACAATAACAACAATAATGATAAATAGAAGGTCAGCCTAAGAGAGGGAAAATGCAGTAAGCCCTCTACCTGGAGGGGACAACCTGTGCGCAAACTGAATGAGAAGAGAGTTGAGACGAATTGGGGCAGCTCAGTTCCTACAACAGCTTCAGCCAGGGCCTGCATTTGCATTTTAGAAACACGACTTCCTGGCTGCGGAAGCTCTGTTCTCGGGCCCCATGCCCATCCAATAACCATCCAATAATGAGGACGAGCGTTTGAGGAAAAAGGAAAAAGAAACGTTATTGCTCGGCTAGCAAAGGAGAACACAGTAGCTCCTACTAGAGCGTCCCAGGCCACGCTCCAGCTGTGGCCTCTCTGGAGTCAAGTTCCTCTGTAGCCTTGAGAGACGTTGTCCTTTAGAGCTACAGTCCCCAAGTCTAGAGCCCTCCAGGCCTGGGGTCCCCGAGGGAAGGACAGAGAGCAGCCTAGGACTGGAAGGTCAGACCTGCTTCCCCCATGGCTAGGGACGGGGAGAGGGAGAAAACCAGTGAGTCTAAAAATAAGCCCCAGCGGCAGAGCCGCGGGTAATATTCAAAGCACGAAGTGGACCCCTCTCCCGCCTGTAGCCAGTAGAGTGGATCTAGGGCGTGGAAAGGCAGGAACCGAGAAAGAAGGTCAAGGCCACGGTCCAGATGCCAGGTATTTCTCTGCATGCCCACCGTCCTCAGGGCATCCTGGCAGGAGCCTCTCCTCCGTGGGCTTGGGTTTCGCCTCGGGGCACTCCCCGGCCACGTGCTTGGGCGTGTCAGTCCAGATGCCCCGCCCTCCTCTGGCAGCTGAGCCAATCAGACGTGTTCTCCCCAGATTTTTTTTTTTTTTTTTGCGCTGGAACTGAATCCAGTACCTGCTTCGAGCACGCTGTACCCCCAGCGCCAACCCTCCCTGGGCTCTTTGAACCTTAGATAACCGGAGTTAGTGGTTCTGCATCTCAACAGCACCTGCCCTGAAGAGACCAGCACCCACCCAGAGCTCCTGCTCCCCAGATCCGCGTGGGGCGGGGAGGGGGTCTGAAGGTCTTCCTTCCCCTTTTGCTTGTCAGATCCCCGCCCCATCTCTGGGGGCCCAGCCCCACTCCCCTTCCAAGATCTGCTCAAGGTGCCCCCGTTCCTGAAGCCTCCCCAGGCTTTCCCAGGCAGGGCCAGCCCCTCCATTTCTGGACTCCCGTGGGACCCTCTTTAGCATCCTAGTCATTGGAGCTGAGCTGGCCCATGGCAGGGGTCCAGACCCTGTCTGTGGAATGACAGAGAAGTTATTAATGGTCTGCTGCTGTGTCATAGGTTCGAATTTTATACTATGGACCTAAGATGCCACCAGTCCAAGCCCTGCTGTACCTCACTGGCGTGGGTAAGTGACCACCAGGTTCCTCCCACAGCTTCTGCAGGACACCTCACCAGGGGAGGCCACTCCTGGAGCTTATTTTAAACAGAGCAGAGAAAAAGGAGGACCTCTAGTCTGTCACATCTGGTAGCCCAGGAACAGCTCCTCCCCAAGAGGGAACCACAGAGAAACCACTGGGCGGTGCCACGGAGCCCGAATCACATCTGAATCATCTATTTCTCATGTGAGGAACTGTGTGCAGGGATCTCCAGTGAACAGTCTCCACACCTTTCTGACACTCAGATACTTATGACAAAAGTCGCTGGTGATGCTGTCTTATAGGTGTTCCCCAGATTTCACCACTTACATCCCATTTTCACCATTTTTCTCCTATCCGCGATCCACCCATACTCCCTTTTTTGGGGAGGGTACCGGGAATTGAACTCAGGGGCACTCGACCCCTGAGCCACATCCCCAGCCCTATTTTGTGTTTTATGTAGAGACAGGGTCTCGCTGAGTTGCTTAGTGCCTCGCCGTTGCTGAGGCTGGCCTTGAACTCGCGATCCTCCCGTCTCAGCCTCCCTAAGTGCTGGGATGATAGGCGTGTGCCACTGCACCCGGCTCCATCTATACTTCTAGTTATTATTATTTTTGGAATAAAAATCCATTTTTAGGATGGCTTGAGCCTAGGAGTTCAAGGCCAACTCAGGCAACATAGAGAGACTTTGTGTCTAAAAATTTTTTTTAAAGTCCATTTTTTTTAGTTTGACTTCATCTGCCACAATGTATATTCAATATACAAAGAGCATGCAAAGGACTGAAGTTGTCGCCCAGTGGTAGAGCACTAGCCTAGCACGTGTGAGGCACTGGGTTTGATCCTCAGCACTGCATAAAATAAATAAAATAAAGGTATTATGTCCACTTACAACTGAAATATATATATATATTTTTAAAAAGCACATGAAACCTTTAGGTTTAATTTCATCAGCGAATCTTGTTCATGAACCCACATTTAAATAAGATAGCACTTTCTAGCGAAGTGGGTACTATCATCCCATTTTACAGGTGAGGAAACCGAAACACAGGAGGTAAACAGACTTGTCCAAAGTCACCCATGCAGCCGGGTAGTGAAGGGATGGAGAGGCCCAGACCACTCAGTACTATAACATTCTGTCCCTACACTGATACTGTGGTGTGGATATGTTTAACAGGTCACTGGGACGACCTTGGGTGGGAGAGGGTCCCAGATCATGCTGTGAGACACACGGGTCTACACTGCTGGAATGACAGCGTGCTCCTCTATTCCGACAGGGAGGGAGGATTTACAGTCGTGCTGTCAGCCATGCCAGGGGTCAGAGCAGGGGACTGGGGCTGCGGTTTGTCCCTCGTGCAGACGTACACGTGTAATAAAAAGCAGGCGGAATGAGTGTGGCCCGTGTCTCTCACCCAAGGTCACTGAGGACTGAGCCAGTCCTTCGAGAGCGAGGCTGGGTGTCCTTGCTGGGCTCTGTGTGGACCAAGCTCTGGGGTGCCTGGGAATTCTCTCTGAAATCCCTGAGTTTCAGTTCCATAGTCACGGCCTCCGAAGGACGGCAGGACAGCCAGAAATCTCGGCTTGCTCTGAGTGTCAGCCAGACTTCCTGGGGACATCGAGGGCTGTCCTCTCTGAAGGGGAGGCTCCCATCCTCAGAGCAGATGTCTCCTGGGAGAAAGGGCCATTCATCGAGGCCAGGCCGAGAGCCCTGACTCCGCACCTCACCAACCCTCTCCTTTGACTCCCGTGATTTTAGAAATCTCCCTGCATGCAGACATCACCCGCACTGGCAAGGCCAAGCTGACCAGAGCCGTGAAAAATCAGGTACCCAAAAATCAAGTACTCTACCCAAAATCTGCCTTTAGCTCCACTGGGCTCTCCCCTGGCGCCTCCTTGTGGTGATAGGGTGAAATGGCAGTCTGTGTCACGATTCCCATATTAACTGCAAAAAAGAGAAACATCATTTAGGAAGACAGAAAAGAAGAAACTTAAAATCATCAGTGATATTTTGGTTTCCAGATATCCCATCTCTTTTATGAGATCATATTTTTACTGGTTGTGGGTTCAAATAATGTATTGTCTGGAATCTACAGTCACCCAGTCATTATATAGCAGAGAAAAAATGTGTAGATAGGTCTGGACTCTGGCTTGGAAGCCCTGCCCCAGGTTTTAATGGCTGACAGGAGAGACTCCTGTAGAGCTGTTCACAGGGCTGAATAATAGGAAAGGGAAGAAGGGAAGGGAGGAGCAGAGGGAGGCAGCCACTGGGGCCTGTGTCACAGGAAGATGGGGTGGTGGGTGGGTGTGCGGAGGGCCTGGGAGCCTGTTGACCCCGGGTCGGCAGGTGAATCGCCACCTGCACAATTCCGTGCTGGTGGGCATGTGTGCACTTGGTGGGACTGAGCTCCCTGGTGGGCTCAGACAACAGTACAGGGAAGTGCAGGGACACGGCTCAGTGGTGGAGTGCTGGCCTGGCAGGACTGAGGCCCTGGGTTCAATCCCCAGAGCCTAAAAAAAAAAGTGTTTTGTTGTTTGTTTGTTTTCTAAGTGTAGAGAAGAGTGACCACCCTTAGGTCCCGCCCCAAATGCAGTCATTCCCAGCGTGAAGGGTGAAGCTGCTCCTGCAAATGAGACTCTGCCCATTAGATCCCAGCTGGGTGGGGCCGCCTCGTTTGCTTTGATCTTTGGACACATAGGAACCGGTTGCTAAGAACTGGGCCCACACTTTGGGGAATGAGTAATCGTGAGTTCACATAATGGTAATGATGGAAATTAGGGTATTTTTTTTTTTGGTACCAAGAATTGAACTCAGGGGCACTCGACCACGGAGCCACATCCCCAGCCCTATTTTGTGTTTTATGTAGAGACAGGGTCTCACTGAGTTGCTTAGCGCCTCGCCGTTGCTGAGGCTGGCTTTGAACTTGCAGTTCTCCTGCCTCAGCCTCCCTAAGTGCTGGGATGACGGGTGCGCCACCGTGCTCGGCTGTAAATTAGGATCTCGACATACATATATGGCAGCCAGATTTGGTTTGTTAATCCAACACTCTTTTAAAAGCTGTTACCCGCTCTGCTGTCTTGGGCTCCTTCTTAAACATCGATGGCTTGTTTTTTAGGAGGCTTTATTTCTCACTGAGGCAGAAATCCTTTCTTGGGACCCAAGAATCGCCGGACGTGGGAGTGGGATGGACCCTGCGGGAGGCTGAGGAGATGAGAGGGGAGCGGCTTCTCTGAGGGCGGGGCTCCGCAGGGCATCCTCAGCCTGCTCCTTCTCTTCTGGTGTCCACAGAGGACCTGGACCTGGGGCCCCTCCGGACAAGGGGCTATCCTGCTGGTGAACTGTGACAGAGACAACCCCAGCTCTTCAAGCATGGACTGTGAGGACAGTGAGGTGCTCGGCAGCAAAGGCAAGGCCCTGGCAGCCAGTGGCAGCTGGGCTGTCCTTAATAAGCCCACCTGTCCACGTGATCCGAGCCCAGAACAGCCTCGGAGATAGGGGTGGTTGTTGAGGTTCTTTTTACAGGTGAAGGGCAGGTGACCTTCTCAAGGTCACTCTGACCAACCCCCAGTCTCCTGATGCCTCCCAAAGGCTCCAGTTTCCCTCCTAGCCCCCTGCCCAACACAGACGTCTATCCTGGGCCAAACCTGGGGTCCCCAATCAACCAAAATGAAATTGCCCTCAAATCGTATCAGAGTAGCCCCTGAGGTCCCTCCTGTCAGCTGCACACTGCTCCGAGTACTTCGGAATGAGTCTCTCATTCAGTCCTCAACTTAAAACTTAATGGATGGAGAAACCAAGGCACAGAGAAGTTAAGCAACTTTCCCCAGGTCACACAGCTAATAAGTAGCCGACTCAGGATTTGAAGCCTGAGCATCCAGACACCAGGGCAGGTTGAGGGCCAAAAGAACGGAGGTGGGCACAGAGTCTCTGTAGGCACTCCTCAGGGGTGTCCCTGCAGAGGGGGGTCACATTCCCCACCCACCCTGTAGAAGAGCACTAAGGGGCTGAGGCTTGTGGGCCAGGGCAGTGGCTGAGGCCTTGCTGGGGCAGGTACCCTAGAGATGGATGCATTTCAAGTTGTCTGCAGGTAGCCTGGCCTGATGCCAGGGGACAACCTCTGCTCGGTGGCTAGCACATAGTAATTAATCATCAAAGCAGCTGTCAGTGGGGCAGTTCCAGGGCACTGGGCACAGTGAGAAGCACTTGATGTCACCCCCTCATCTCCACAACCTTAAGGTGGGACTGCCCTTGCTCCTGGGTCCTGATGGGGAAACAGGCACCAAGAGCTGGAAGAAATCGCCAAGCTCACACAGCCCTAGACGCTCAATCCCAAGCAAAAAACGTCATTTAAACGCTGGAAAGGGATGCAGCCAGGCGCCACCCAGAGGTGGCTTGTAGGTGATCAGCCTCTGGGGATACAGTGGTCTCAGGCCACATCCTCTTTCCAGACCTGCAGGACATGTCCCTGGTGACCCTGAACACCAAGACCCCCAAGGACTTCTCCAGCAAGCACCAACTGGTGCTGCACGTGGCCAAATCCGAGATGGACAAAGTGCGGGTGTTTCAGGCCGAAGGTGAGTCTTCCTGGCCTTCATCTGACCCCCTCTGACACTGCCTCCCTGTCTTGGTTCCGTCCCTGCCCAGCCAGTGGAGCGCCACCCTGTCACACACAGATTTGGCAAATAAGTCCCAAGCAGCCACTGTGTACCAGGTTCCAAGAACCAGGGACGCAGCTCCCAGCAAGACAGATATCTCTGTCCACTGCCTTCCAGATCATGTCTCGTGCTGGAACCGTGGACAAGAAGGAACTGCTGGTGGACACGGGAACTCGGACTTGGTGATGGGCAAGAGCAAATCAGGTGAGAGCACAGACAGGGCAGGTTTTTACTGGCGTCTCCTACAAAGAGGGAGCCAGCCGCAGCGCTGGCCAGGGGCGAAGGGCTGTTTGCAGGGCCTGGCACATGTCATGGTGTGTGCTGTTTGGTTTTTTTTTTTGGTACCGGGGATTGAATTTGGGGGCACTCCCATTGAGCCACCTCCCGAGCCCTATTTTTTTTTTTAATTTTTTCTTAGTTGTAGATGGACACAATGTCTTTATTTTATTGCTTTGTATGTGGTGCTGAGGATCGAACCCAGGGCCTCACGCATGCGAGGCAAGCGCTCTACCGCTGAGCCACAATCCCAGCCCTGCTGTTTGTTTTTTTTCTGAGAGTGCTTCAGCTTTGAGGAAGGCAGGGGCAGTGGTCATCCTGGAGCCAATGAATGGCTAGCTTTTCTTTTTTTTTTTTTTTTGGTATCGGAGATTGGACTCAGGGGCACTCGACCACAGAGACAGGGTCTCACTGAGTTGCTTAGGGCCTCACTAAGTTGCTGAGGCTGGCTTTGAACTCGCGATTCTCCTATCTCAGCCTCCCAAAGTGCTGGGATTACAGGCTTGCTCCACTGCGCCCGGCTCAGTGGCTAGTTTTTCATAACGATGCTGCATCCTGTATGAACATCTCTATCTTGAGATAAGGATGAGCTGCTATAGTTTTGTTTTGTTTTGGTTTTGGTACTGGGCATTGAAGTCAAGGGCACTTAACCACTGAGCGACAGGGTCTCACTGAGTTGCTTAGGGCCTCACTAAGTTGCTGAGGCTGGCTTTGAACTCGCGATCCTCCTGCCTCAGCCTCCCGAGCTGCTGGGATTACAGGCATGTGCCACCGTGCCTGCCTGGCTACTGTAGCTATTAAGAGGACACAAACGTGGGAAATGGAACTGAACACAGATCACAGCAGGTGACAAGTCAGGGCCCCCGGGAATTTGCCATTTTGATGGCTCAGTAGTTTTATTCTTTGTGGTGTTCATGCATCTGGTCCCCGAAGCTGATCTGGTTGTTGGGTGGGATGGGTAAGGCACACACCAAGCTTTTGATACCTAACCAGCTATGAATGGCGGTGGTAGAGCAGAGGAAAAGCTTCTACTATCTTTTAATGACTGCCAGGCCACAAGTTAAGACCTAGGAGTGTTTGTCCTTTGTCCCTGTGGTGGATTCTGTCTCAGAAATCACCTCCCTCCCTCCTTGCCGGCCTCCCTCTCTCTTTCGGACATGCGCACACCCCTCTTGTTCACAGAGGCTCAGGCCAAGCTGACTACCCATCAGCCATCTGTTCTGCACTTGATCCTGCTAACTCCTCACAGCACCTGCTACTGGGGAGTGACAGGCTTAGTTTAAGGTCCTCGTCCCCATGTCCCTTTCATCTTAGCTGGAAGAGATGATAGGCAACTAATTAAGAGCACCCTGGGGTGTCCGTCGTGTTAAATGCCACCCAGAGTCCAGGGGCTGGGGAGTGGAGCTGGGCCCGGGGTCAGGGAAGGCCTCCCCTCGCCCCGTGGGCTGTCATTTGAGCAGGACAGTTAGGGACAGCCATGCAGGTACCTGGGGGAGGGTGTGCCAGGCAAGTGCAAACCCTGAGGTGAGATTGTGACTGTGAGGGCTACAGGGAGTGGCCGCTGGAGCGGAGGGGCAAGGGGCAGAGGGGAGGGGCCGGTGGCAGGTGCCACTTTGGCCTCTACTCCGAGGGGGAGGGATGAGGCGGGGAAGGGGTCTTGCAGAGGCAAGCTCCAGCTCCCCTCACCTCCAGACCCGAGTGGTTGAGCTGGCGCTGGCTTGGGGACACCAGCTTCTTGCCCCTGCCCAGGCATCACCACTCTAGGAAGCCCTGCCCCACCATCACAGCAGCTATTGGCATCTCATATTTTAATGGTTCCTGCTCCCCCGAGTGCTCCCTGGGCTTGGGGGATATGTGAGGTGACCCTGTCTCCTTAGCAACCGCCTGTGCCCACCCCCGGTATCAGCTGAGACTGGCTAGAGCAACTGCTCAGGAAGTGAGTGAGTGAGTGGCTGGTATGTCATGGGCTTCCTGGAAAGTGGCTCAGGCACCTGCTGTGCCCTTCTGGGCCCCCAGCCAGGGCTGCAGTGTTCCAGCCGGGGCTCTGGTCCTTTTCTGCTCAAGTGAGGCTCCAGGCAAATTCAGGGATGTGCCCGTGGGGTCTGGGGAAGGTACCCCAGGATTGGGAGTAAGGAGAGAGAAGAGGGTCTGCAGAGGGAAGACACGGACCTGAGCCTCCTGCCCTGGCCAGGGGGCAAGCTGCCTTCCAAGTTCAAGGTGGTCCTGGGGCCGGAGCAGCCCTCTCACCTCCTGGAGCTCCCAGGCGGCCAGCACAGCAGGGACTTCTACGTGGAGGGCCTCACCTTCCCAGACGCCAATTTCCCAGGGCTCATCTCCCTCGGTGTCTCCCTGCTGGACACGTCCAACCCGGTAGGCTGAGCCCGGAGCCATGGCCTGGCTGGGCAGGGGGCAGAACCAGCGGGCAGGGGCAGGTAGGGGACCCAGCTGCTGTGACAACCTCTTTTCCCGCCTCCCCTTCAGGAGCTCCCCGAGGCCCTGGTTTTCCAAGACAGTGTGGCCTTCCGTGTGGCCCCCTGGATCATGACCCCCAACACCCAGCCCCCACAGGAGGTGTACGTGAGCAGGTGAGGGGCCCTGGAGGGGCTGGGGCTCGGGTGGCCAGCAGGGGCCCCAAGGTCCAGCTGCAGCATTCGCTGTGTGAGTGACTCTGACTCCGTGCCAGCTTTTAGTGTGTAAGGACCATAAAGAGGCAGGGAAACTGTCCTGTTCTGGCAAGGCTTCCATTGGCTCCTGGGCCTGTAGAAGTTGCTAAACCTCGAGGATGAGTCTCCTCCATCCCTGAGCCAGGCTTCCGGGGCCCGGGACTGCTGCACAAGTGGCTTCTGGGAGCTTGTTTGAATCCATCTTCCTGGCTGAGCCCTGAATGGGATCATCTCTGGGGATGAGGTCCCCCTGCATGTTGGAGAGGCCTGAGTATCCTTCCTGCAGGCATAGCCCCTGGTGAGGGTGCTGGGGCCTCAGGGATCCCCTCTGCTCTCCTCTTCCAATTGCTTCAGGGACAGAAAGAGTGACAGGGAAGCCCGTGGACAGGCAGTCAGCAAGGTGGGATTCAAAACAGGCTGACCCTAGGTGGCAGTGGGCAGTGGCCTCCCTGCTCTGTCTGCTGCTTTCTGGAAGGGGTACCTGTTAGTTCCTGCTTCATGGATTGTTAGAGGGGAGTCTCTGTTCAGTCCACAAGTGTTCCAGGGCCCCTGTGCTGCCTCCCTGCTCCCGCCAGGCCTGACCCCCAGAACCCAGAACCTAAGTTGCTACTTTTCCAACCTTTCTAGGATTTTTGATAATGAGGACTTCCTGGAGGCAGTGGCTGCCCTGGCCAAGAAAGCCAAGTGCAAACTGACCGTCTGTCCTGAGGAGGAGAACATGGATGACCAGTGGATACAGGTGAGCATCCAAGGGTCCAGGGACACTTGCAGGGCCTAGACTCCTGGCGCTCAGCCTGGTGCCTCTCTGGCCGTCCTTCCTCAGATGGATGTCGAGGGAGGACCCTCAGAAAGTCCTTGCACAGGAGGGCACAGGCCAGTGATTCATCTGACATTGATCGTGGGCCACTGTGGGACCACCACTGTGGGTCACCAAGACAAAAAGCCACCTTCCTACTGGAAAATGCTCCAACAGCCTCAGAAACTGACACAAAACCCCGGAGGTGTCCCTCAATCAGTTCAAGTGGCCTTCCTGGGCTCAGCCACCAGACAAGGCCACAGTCCTGCTGCAGCACTTTCCCTGGCCTTCAGCTCCTACGTGCCTGCTTCCAGAACCCGCCCAACCTGCCGCCTCCCTTACCTGGTGCCACCCTGCCCCCTGCAGGCCTGTGGATACAATGTTGCCACTCCAGGTCTCCTTGGCAGTGACCCCGCCCCAGGGCGCCCCAGAGTGTTCCAGCAGCTCAGCCCGGTGCCTGGCACCCCGTCTGCTCCCTGCCTGGCCCTTCTGCACCACCCACCCCGGGCCCCCCTCTGTGCCTTGGCCCTTCTGAAGGGCTGCCCTCCCCTTTCCTGTTCCCCACCTCCCAATCTTGCTCATCAAATCCCAGCTGAGATGCTGCCCCTGCAGTGGGAATTCATCTCTCTTCTAATTCCCTAAGTCACATCCTGTCTTGCCATTGGCCACCATTTTTATCCCCATCCCCCTAAAAATGGCAATTGCATGTGAATAGTGATTTCTAATAGTGATGTGTCCCCTCGCACTCTGCCTGCTGGGCACCAGCTCCTGGAAGCAGATTTGCTCAAGATTCATTTCTGAAATCCTCCTGCATCTCCTTCCCTGCAAAGGGCCATCCGCGTCTAGGGCTCCTCTGCCATGGAGGAGGCTGCTGCGGCTCCCCTGAGCCTCGGCCTCCAGCCTCTCACCAGGAAGCCTCCTCTGGCTCCTCAGTGACCCCCCAGGCCCCTCAGCACTTCCCGACTCGGGGCGCTCCCTGCCAGGCTCGGACTCCCGGGCCCTCCTGCCCTGACAAGTGTCCTCGAGGGCTACAGAGCCTTTCGCTGTGTCCCAGGGCCCCACCGGAGAGGGATCGGGCTCTGCAGCCTCAGCGCTGCGCGCGGGGCCATCACAGGGCACCCGCTCTGCTTCCTCACGGCCCCTTCTCTGGGGTCAGAGTCCTCGCGGGGATTTGCCCTTAACGCCCAGGGTGCGGGCGTACCCAGGCCCCCCACCACGGCCGGCCCCTCTCTGCTCGCCCCGCGCAGGATGAAATGGAGATCGGCTACGTCCAGGCCCCGCACCAGACGCTGCCCGTGGTCTTTGACTCCCCGAGGGACCGAGGCCTGAAGGACTTCCCCATCAAACGTGTCATGGTACGTGCGTGGGGTGGGCAGGGGACGAGCACAGCTGCCCCAGCCCCTTGCCACAAGGCCCGCCCCCTCCGCCTCTGTCCTGCCAGGCCCACCCTGGCCTGCTGGGCGGGGTTGAGGGCGGGGCTTGTTATTTCTGCTATTACCACGATAAGATCTGGTCCTTTATTTCCTAAAATCCTTGCCACCCAGGAGCTCAGCTTATCCTCAAGACAATCCTGCCAGGGTGCAGGCCCGGCCCGGGCATCGGGGCATCGTTGGCCGGCCACCCATGTGCTCTGGCTGCACAGTGGGGTGGGGCAGGGTCCGTGTTTTAGGTGGGGTTTGATTTTCCGGGGCCCCACTAGGGAGAGGGAAGTTTCAGGATCAACAGCCATTTCCTAGGTGGGAAGTGACCGTGTTGATGAGTCAGTATGTCATTTGGTGCTTGACTGAGCTGGCAGGTGGATGCAAACTCAGCACAGAATAATAATAATAATAATAATAATAATAAAAATAGTAATTGCATTTATTGAGCACACAGGCTGCGTCAGACACGGTGCTGAGTTCTTACATGCACTGAGTCATTTAACTTGTCTACCTTTTTTGATAACATCTTTTTTGGAGATGGTATCAATAGGCCCATTTTACAGATGAAGAAACTGAGGCTCAGAGTGGCGATGTCAGGATTCAAACCAGGCCAGTCTGGCTAAGGGAGGATGCCTTCCCCAACTCACCTCCCCGCTTTCCAGGGAAGATCCCAGGCCTGCACTCTGGCCCCTGGCACCTATGAGGAAGAAGTGTGGGCACAGGGTTTGCCATGATGAATGGTTTTCCAAGGAGCATCCTGTGCCCCGAGGGCAGGGGAGGCGGCCCTGCCCACACAGGAGGCTTTGGGAGGGAGCTTTGGTCTAATCAGCATCCTGTCTTACTTCCCCCTGGCCGTTCCTGCGCTGGGCAGTGGCCAGGCAGGGGCCTCCGTGGGTTCTCTGTGTCTGCTTGGCCACCGAGTCAAGTGGATCCCATTTCAGGAGCATCAGGATCCACTAGCCAGGTCTGCTGTGCCTTTATCCCTCCTCAGTCCTACTCTGCTCAGTGGCCTTGTCTCTCACTTTGACACTCCGAGAGTGACAAAGGCCACCTCTTTGATATCACAAACTGAACCTCGAGAGTCCTGCGGGCAAACCCTCACACGGGCTCTCACCTCCTGCAGACAGCCTTGGAGGAAGGGGCTGCAGCAGCCCCCTGGCTAAGCAGCATCCCGACCCAATCACTTAGAGTGAAGAGAACTCGACTCCAAGTCACATCACCACCAGCTCCGACCCAGCCGCTAGTCCAGCATCATGGCGGGCCTCTCTGCTGATCCTCGCCTGCTGCAGCCCTGCTGGGCTCCTTCCTTCCTGGTCTTCCACTCTGCCCTTCATCTCAGGACCTTTGCACACGCCATTCTCTCTGCCTGGAGTGTTCTTTCCTGCTCCAGGGCTGGAGTTGAGTCCTCAGGGCCTTGAGCCTCAAGGCCCTGCTCAGCGAGGCCTCCCCATGCTCAACGAGCCCCCCTTCCCAGCCCCTAGCATTTTTGACTTTGGCCCTCTGTTGGTTCCTCCGGCTTCTGTGGGGCCAGCGGGGAGAGAGGCAGGCATTGTCAACTGCCTGGTGTTTGGAGAGAAGGGGAGACTGGAGATAAAAATGGGGGCGTTATCAGCTCACAGACATGCAATGAGCCTGGACCAACCAAGAGCAAGTGAAACTAGAGAATAAAGGAGACCAAGCACAGGCCTGTCCCTGTCCCCATGCCAAGGATGCCGAGAAGGAACCATCAGGAAGTAGGAGGTGAACTGAGCTCACGGTGTCCTGAAAGCCAGGTGCCAAAAACATGGGCAAGACTGACTGACTCAGGTGCTGCTGGTGGCTGGTCTAACCTGGTGCTCATGAGGGCCTTGACCAGAGCAGTTTCACTCCAAGAGGAATTGTGAAATATGGCTTTTAAATTCATGAAATCAGAGACCCCTTGACATGGCGCATCTCCCCCAAAACATACACCTGCGTGGGGAGCCCTGAAGTGGCCCCCACGGAGGCCTGGGGTACAGACAGTTGATTTATAGCAGGGTAGAGCTACAGCTGGGCCATCAGGGGGTACACAACACTCCTTAGGAGAAGGTGAAAGGAGGGTGGGGAGGAGGAGGCAGTGACCGGAGGGTCTGGCTTGGAAGATGGAGAAGGCGCCCGGGCCCAGGTGCCACTAGGTGTGGCAAGGACGAGGAAAGAGCTTCTTCCCACAGAGCCCTCAGAGCACAGCCCCACCACGCCTTACCGTAGCCCCCCAAAACTGACCGCAGATTTCCAGCCTCCAGAATTGCAAGAGAGTAGCCCTGTGTTATTTTAAGCCACTAACTTGATGACAATTTGCTACAGCAGTCACGAAACTCATGTGGGGGGTGAGAGATGTGTCCCCCACCTCTCTCACGAAGACCCACGTGGAGACACTGAAGCCATTCTGAATACTCAAGAGCAGGATGCAGCTTGGTGGGGACCCAGGGCATCCATCAGGATAGTTCAAGTTCCAGTCTTTCCACCACCTGGATGCCAGACTGGAGAAAGCCCATTACCACCCTGACCTCAGTCTCTTCTTCTGCAAAATGAAGATAAAAAACAAAGTTTGCAGATTTGCAGCGTGCAGAACCAAGAGATGGGTTCACCAAGCAGCTGCCGGGTGCTTAGGACGCAGCAAATGCTAGTTCCCTTCCTTACCCACCGAATGATTCAAAATTCCTGCCACATTCCACCAGTGAGAGTGGTACCTGCTCTGTACCTGGCTCTGTTGGTGACTGAATTCCTTCCTGTGACAAGGTTCACCTCTAAACTTGCTCCCACACTGTCTCTAACTCTTGGCACTCACTTCTCACACCTCAGGGTCCGAACTTTGGCTACGTGACTCGAGGGCCCCAAACAGATGAGATCACTGGGCTGGACTCCTTCGGGAACCTGGAAGTGAGCCCCCCAGTTACCGTCGGGAAGAAGGAGTACCCACTGGGCAGGATTCTCATCGGGAACAGCGGCTACCCCAGGTAAGAAGGGGAGGCACAGGGGGTGGCCAGGACCCAGGGTGCCGCGGAAAAGCGGAAGGTGGGCAGAAGCCTCCCCTACCTGCTCCCTCCCCAAGAGTGCTGTGGGGCAAGGAACGCAGGCTTTGGAGCCCAAAGTTCAAGTTCCAGCTCTGTCGCTTTTTTTTTTTTTTTTTTTTTTGGTACCAAGGACTGAACTCAGGGGCACTCGACCACTGAGCCACATCCTCAGCCCTATTTTTGAGTTTTATGTAGAGACAGGGTCTCACTGAATTGCTTAGCGCCTCGCCATTGCTGAGGCTGGCTTTGAACTCGCGATTCTCCTGTCTCAGCCTCCCTAAGTGCTGGGATTACAGGCTTGAGCCACCGCGCCCGGCTCCAGCTCTGTCGCTTACATCCTGTCCATCAGTGAATATTTACAGAGCACCTACTATGTGCTAGGAGCTGGGGATGCAGCTGTGAATGATGCAGGCAGGTCTCGGCCACCATGCTTGTGGGGGAGACAGATAATAGATAATCCAAAAAGTGAGAAAACAGAAAAGAGCAGAAGAAGAATGGGGGCTGGGTTAGGGTGATAAGGAGGGCCTCCCTGGGGAAGAGCTTTGAGCTAAGTCCTGATAACATGAAGAACACGATTGGGTGGACACCTAGGTAGAATGTCCTGGTGGATGAAAGTGTGTGTGCAAAGGCCCTGTGGCATGAATGAGCTTGATGTGTTCAAGAAGGCTGAGGCAGCCGAATAGACTGAGAAGGAGCAAGGGACTGAATCACACAGGGCTTACTGGAGAGGATGGAGGCTCAGAGAGGTGAAGCCTGGTCCTCAGTGCTACACAGTTAATAAGTGATTGCCAACTCCGGCTGTACTGGATCCGAAGCCCTTGCTTCCCTGTGACACAAGCAGCTGGCTGGTCCAACAGGCAGTGCTAGGCTCTGTGTTAGTGACCCTGTGCCTCAATCTCCCTTCAGTGAAAGTGGAATGACAATTCCTAAGTTCCTCAGATGTGAAGGGACATGATAAGGGCCTTCTAGGCTCCTGAATCCCTTCTGTTCTGAGGGAGACCTCAACTCCTTGGCCGAGCCCCAGTCCCTCAGAGACCTCCCTGGTCCCCCCCATAACACTCCAACCCCGCGCTGCAGCAGGGACAGCCAGGAGGTGCACCAGACCCTGCAGGACTTCCTGGGCGCCCAGAGGGTGCAGGCCCCCGTGAAGCTCTATTCTGACTGGCTGTTCGTGGGCCACATAGACGAGTTCCTGAGCTTCGTTCCAGCGCCTGACAGGAAGGTAGGGCCCAGGGGACCAAACCTGGTCCAAGTTCACACATCCCCGCCCCCGCTCTTAGCAGGGCCCCTTCCTGCAGAGCCTGGGGGCAAGGCCGCCCTCTACCCAGTGTTTCTGCCGCAGGGCTTCCGGCTGCTGCTGGCCAGCCCCAGGGCCTGCTACAGGCTGTTCCAGGAGAAGCAGGAGCAGGGCCACGGGGAGGTGCTGCTGTTCCAAGGGGTCAAGAGTAAGTCGGCTGTGCCTCTGCTGTCTGCCCTATCCTCGGCTGTCACATGGCCGTCTGCTGCCAGGAGGGATCATCCAGGCAACAGACATGCTCTGAGCACCTACTGTGTGTGCCAGGCATTGTGTCAAGTGCTGGGGATGCTGCATGGACAGAGCAGAGGGCCCTGGGGCTGTTGCGGTGGGGACCAGGGAGGGCTCCCTGGAGGAGGCGAAAGTCACACAGGAGCATGACAGACACTCAGCAGGAGCTGGCGAGGCAGAGCAAGCAGGGAGTCTGGCTTTAGGGAGGTGCGCCCACGGGGACAGCACACACAGGCTGCAGGCTCGGGCAAGAGAGCAAGATGCATCCAAGGACCTGAGAGACGTTCAGTGCCTCTGAGCACAGGATGAGATCTGATGTTTTCAATAAATTCTACAAACATGGGGCGGGGTCAGAGGTTGAGAAAACTCCAGCAGACCTGGCTCCTCCTCCATTTTTTCTTTTCTGGGGTGCTGAGGATGGGACCCAGGGCCTTGTTCATGCGGGGCAAGCACTCGATCCCTGAGCTACATCCAGCCTGTTTCCCGCTTTCTAAATGGGATCTCTGGAGATTGGGGAATTTCAGGAAGTTATAGCAACAGTTTTAACAAGAAGGAACACTGTTGACTCAGAACGAACCTGTGTGCTGGGAGCCTGTGCTGTGCCCCTTTCACAGGTGGGAACACCGAGCCCTGCTGCGCCTGACTGAAGGGGAGTTGATGTCTGAATTCATTTGCATTTTTTTGGTCTCCTTTTCTCCATGACAGAAAAAAAGCAGCAGAAAATAAAGGACATTCTGTCAAACAAGATTTTGAGAGAACATAACTCATATGTGGAGGTACTGAGTCTGGGTCCTGCAGATGCCCCGGCCCCCCACCCTGTCCCCAGGCACAAGGCAGGAGCCTCCACAGGCTGCGGGAGACCAAACAGAGCAGCAGGAGGCCCTTGGGGTCCCTGAGAGCTGTGGCTGATGGCTCTCCATGCCAGGGAGCTGGTGGCCACCTTCCCGCCCCTGCCCTGAGCCCTGCCTTTGGTCTGGGGGCCTCAGCCCACACTCCTCTCCCCCCAGAGCTGCATTGACTGGAACCGCGAGGTGCTGAAGCGGGAGCTGGGTCTGGCCGAGGGCGACATTGTGGACATGCCCCAGCTCTTCAAGCTTGTGAGGGACTCCAGAGGGACCTCCAAGGCTGAAGCCTTCTTCCCAAATGTGGTAAGGAGGTGGCAGTGCTCCCTTACATGCCTTCGCAGGTGGCCTTAAACCCCGGGGGCAGCAGAGGCAGCTGGAGAGGCCTGAGGCTCAGCTCCTCGCCACACCCACTCGGGGTTCACAGGGCCCTGGACAGCTCAAAGAGCCCCTTCTAGTATCTCATGACAGTGCTGTGACCTGTCGTCACCTCCGCTTTGCAGATGAGGTACAGAGAGGGGAGGTCTCTGGCACAAGAACACAGGCTAGCCGGAGACGGGAGGTGGACCTAAAGCTGAGTCTGTCTGCAGCGGCCAAGCTCCAGCCACCCTGCTGGGCTGCTGCCCATGGGTCCCCTGCAGGGGCTCGGGGGATGGCAGGGTTAGGCTCTCAGTTGCATTCAGTGCCGTGAAGGGAACCCAGGTGGAGCACCTTCTACTGGGCTCAGGGATGCCGCCCAAGGTGGGGCTGGATTCCCTTTCTGAAGGGCGGGCACCTATGTCAAGAACCTCTGGCCGTGACCCCTGAGCACTTCTTGATGCCAGCTGCTGTGCTTTTACCCCCCCCCACCCCCCCCCACCCCCGGTCTGCTGAATACCCAAGGGCCAGATGGAAACTGCACCCAATCCTCCTGGGACTGGGGGTTCCATTTCAGAGAGGAGCCAACAGTCCCTATCACAGTGGTTTTCCAACTGGGTTCCCCCGGGCTATGGGGTGCCAAGGCAGTGCCTCAAATCTGATGGTTCCGATTGTCTCTGCTCTGTGCTCTGAGGCTCTGCAGAAGGTTCTGTTTAAAAGGAAGACTTCCCAGGCCTAAAGGAGGCTGGGACTGGGGGACCACCTCTATCTTGAGCCCTAAATAAAATTCCTCAGCCCCAAGCCCTTGGCTTCTTCTCCAGCGTGGCTGAGCCAGGCTTCCTTCCAGGAGCCCACGGGGAGGGTGTGAGGCCTCTCAGGCAAGGTCAGCCGTGTGGATGGCTGGCTGTGTTTCGCTGTTCAAGGCCCCGGGGGAAACCTGAGAGAGAGGACCCGCTCCCAGGACCCGTGGAGAGAGGCAGGGGTGGCGGGCAGAACAGGCAGAGAAATGAGCCATGCGAGGCACTGGCATGGCCGACAGAGAAGGAGGTGCCCCTTCCAGGGCTCCCGGCCCCTGAGGCTGACTGTGCACCTGCCACAGACCCATGCAGTGCCCTGCACACCTGTTCTGACCTGTCACATTTGGGCTCCTCTGGTTGATGTGACTCAGGTGAAGTGACCCACCTAAGGCCACACAGCTATCGGGGAGTGGAACTGGAATTCAAACTCACATTGGCCCCAAATCCTTACCTTCCACCTTGCCAGGCCACCTCCCAGTGTCATTTACAGGTGTCACACTATGCAGAAAGTGTTACCACAGCCTTAGTCATGTGTTGCTTTATTGAACAGGTATTTAGTAAGTGCCTACTGTGTACCAAGCACATGTTGGGAGGTGCAGACACAGATGGGAGTAACTAACTGGTGGAGTCCAGGGCTGTGTGGGCAGAGGGGTGGCGTCGGTGCTGGGCCTTGAATGGTGGAGTTTGCCAGAAGGTGACGGGTGACGAAGGCAGCACGGATCCTGGGGTCCAGCAGGCCCAGGTGCAAGCCCTAGCCTGGCCGGTGGCCTTAGACTGCCTGCTTTCCCTATCTGGACCTCGGTTTCCTCATCTGTGAAGCGGGGAGGGAGGAGACACTTGCCGCTGCCTCTAACCTGGGACCTCCCCCTCCTGCAGGTGAACATGCTGGTGCTGGGGAAGCACCTGGGCATCCCCAAGCCCTTCGGGCCCGTCATCAATGGCCGCTGCTGCCTGGAGGAGAAGGTGTGCTCCCTGCTGGAGCCGCTGGGCCTGCACTGCACCTTCATCGACGACTTCTACACCTACCACGTGCGCCATGGGGAGGTCCACTGCGGCACCAACGTGCGCCGGCAGCCCTTCCCCTTCAAGTGGTGGCACATGGTGCCCTGAGCCCGCCCTGCCCACCAGCCTCCCCTGGTGGCCTCCCCTGGAAGAACCTTCCTGCTGGGGTGGCGGGTCCTCCAGTGTGTTGCAGCCAGGGCTTTAGGGGATGTCCAGGCTCCCCAGAGGTCACCAGCCTCTCCAGCAGTGCTTTGTGGCCTTGTCCTGGGCCTCTCTGTATGTTCCGAGACGGTACCAGTATCGCAAACTCAGCTCTGTTCTGAGAAGCTGCAATAAGATTTTT
>PVHX01006503.1:0-21228 GCA_004024805.1 Geosciurus inauris | reverse complement strand
TGTGCAGCCAGACCCTTGCAGCCACAGAAGCTTTCCTGTCATTCACTCTCTCAGGGAGGAACTGAGGATCACAAACTCAAAAGTGCTACTAGGACTGCTGAGGCCAATGCTGCTGTGTCTTTGCTCCCAGGCATGTTTCCAGTCAATAAAATCTCATGATCCCAGGGGCCCCTGAGCTTCCCGCAGAACCTTTCCAGGAAGAGAGGAGGAGGGAGGGGAGGGTCCAACGGCACCGGAACCCAGTGCCCAGCAGTACGCGGGAGCTCCTGGGGCACATGGGTGTTCCCTTGGTTATTTAAACAATGTCTGTCTATAAAATACATCTCTCTGGATGTATATTTCATAGCAAAACATGGAAGTATTTTTTAAAAAAAGACTAGATTAAGAACAGGAGGATCAGAAGCAGGAAGCCACATCACGTGGCCTGAGGCTTCTCGAGAGACACAGGGTGGGGTTCACATCTGAGAGCAAAGGTGAGCCTGAGAATTTTATTTCCATCACGTTGTCCTTTAGGGAAAAGATGACAGATCACACAAGAACCCGAAGGACAGGAGAATTGAACTTTTAGATCACATACACTCAAGTATCAGTGTGTGTGTTGCACCCACCCCTCCAGCCTGCAGGCGCCACCGATCAGGCCCTTGTCCCGCTTATTTGCTAATATCACACGGGCCACCTGGAACGGGGCAGGTGCACACCAGGAGTCATGAATTTTTGTGGAATGGAATAGAGGATAAGTGCCCACACGGTGCTCAAAAAGTTTCAGATTTGGGGATTAGGGATGCTTCACTGTTAGTCTATGCAAATATTCTGAACTCTAGAAACAACCCCAAAATATGAAATGCTTCTGGTCCCAAACATTCTGGGTGAGGGACATCCAACTTGTAATCCATCTCCTTAGTCTTTTTTGTGCATTGGTTTTATGGCCTTGACATTGGGATTTATATTCTTCTGTTGAAAATAAAAACCTGGAAATTGAGACCAGTGCGTGGCTCCCTAGGGTCTGATGAACCCAGAAAACACCCAGACACTGTTTTTTCACGGAGAACCTGATGCTGGAAAGGATAAACAGCAAGAGCTCCCGCCCTGGGGCTGGGGGTGGGGCTCAGTGGTAAAGCACCTGCCTGGGGTGCACATGAACCTGGATTCAATCCCAACACTGGGGAAAAAAAAGTATCTGCCGTTTCACTTCAGTTTCAAAACATTCTACAAAACTACAGTCATCAAAACAGTGAGGTTCTGGTGTAAAGACAAATAGACCCATTGACAAGAACAGAGAGCCCAGGAATGAACTCAAATGGGATCAAATGACCTTCAGCAAGGGTGCCACGCCCACCCAGGGGGAAAAGGACCCCTGTGTCAACAACAGTGCTGGGAAAACTGGACACCCTCATGCAAAAGAATGAGCCTTACCTCACACCATGCAAAGATTAACTCAAAATAAATGGAAGACCTAAAGCTATAAAACTCCTAGAAGAAACATAAAGGAAAACCTTCATGACATTGACTTTCTTGGATATGATAACTGAAGTACAGGAAAACAAAGCAAAAATAGACAAAAGGGACCACATCAAACTTAAAAGCTTGTGTGGATCAAAAAACACGTCAAAAAAAAATAAGTAAAATAAATTAGTGCCTGACGCAGTGGCGCACGCCTATAATCCCAGCAGCTGGCCAGGCTGAGGCAGGAGGATGGCGAATTCACAGCCAGCCTCAGCAACAGCAAGGGGCCTATGCAGCTCCATGAGACCCTGTCTCAAAATAAAACACACACACACACACAGAAAGGAGCTGGGAATGTGGCTCCGTTGTTGAGTGCCCCTGAGTTCAATCCCCAGTACCTCAAAAATAAAATAAAATAGTTTTGATTTTGTTTTTTTTTTTTAAAAGGCCACTCACAAAAGAGAAGAAAATATTTGCATATCAGTATCTGTTAAGAGGTTGATAGAATATAGGAAGAATTCCTACCACACAATGACCAAAAAAAAAAAAAAATTTAAATTGGGCCAAGTCCAAGGTTTGACACCAAAATATTTAAATAAATAAAAAATGTTTAAATTGGCAAATGACTTAAATCGATATTTCTCTAAATGTAACATATAAATAACCAACAATCACACGCCTTAAACAATCATAACTGCTATAAAGAGCATTGTGGAGTTTCCTCAAAAATTTAGAAATAGCCAGGTACAGAGCTCACGCTGTGATCCCAGTGTCTCAGGAAGCTGAGGCAGGAGGATCACAAGTTCAAGGCCAGCCTCTCAACTTAATGAGGACCTAAGCAACTCTGTGAGACCCTGTTTCTAAATAAAATACAAAAAAGGGCTGGGGATGTGGCTCAATGGTTGAATGTCCCTTGGTTCAATCCCCAGTATCCTCCTACTAAAAAAAACACACCCGAATTAAAACATTGCTCTCTGAAGAGGATCAGCCGCTTCCGATGCCCAGAATGGGCTGGGGCAAAGGATGCTTTGAGTATTTTCTGTGGACCAGGGGGGCAAGCCCAAGAAGTAGGTGTCAGTCATGGAGCAGCCACGGAGCCTCCGCAGACAAAACTGAGAGCTGTACCAGGCTCCTGGGGCTTGGGAAGAGGTTAGCTGGAGGGCAAAGCAGCCCTCACAGTCACGGGAAGTGCACGGCCAGGAAAATACCCCAGCAGTTCCCAGGCACTGGGGACATCTCTGAGGGAGCCAAGGGGGCCAAGGGAGAAAACACTGCCAGCTCCCCAGAGCAGGGAGCCACCTTATCATGAAGGGTCCGTCCCTAAAGTAGACTAAATAGAGGCCAGGCCTGCAGAATCCCAACCAGACAAAACCCGTCAGTCCTCCTCAGTGACCTCAGCTTTGCTTGATTTGCAAATATAAGTGAAATTGAACTTGGGTCATTTCTGATAAATGCTTATGTTAGACAAAAATAAAATTCAACCCCAGCCAATCATAAGCTGCCAAGCTTTGATTATGTGACTAGGAGCTTTCCAACCAAGCACCTAAAAAAGGCCATTTGGTCATTGCAAACTAATCAAATAATTTTTCTTTTGCTTCTGCATTTTCCCGATCAATATTTACCCCTGATGTTCCGTCGCTGGAACGTTAGACCTCTTCAATGCTTCTCACCCAGGTAGACTCTGTTCCATCATGCCTGATTTTTCTTTTACGCCATCAGGTAAGACCTTCCCTGTTGGCTTGGCCTCGCTCCCCAGTGCCCTCCCCAGAGACCACACAGAAGTGCCCTGAGTGGCTGTAACTCATTACCACCATCTAGGGGACTTAAAGCAGTGCAGATGGATTCCCTCAGAGATCTAGAGCCCAGAGGACCCAAATCAGCTTCATTGAACTGAAGCCCAGGTGGCAGCAGAGCCTCCCCCAAAGGCTCCAGGGGAGAGTCTGTCCCTGCCTCTTCCAGTTTCTGGTGACTGCTTCACTCTGGTCTCTGCCTCTGTGGTGACATTGTTCCTCCTTGATGTATCAAATCTGTCTTTGCCTCTCCCTTATGTGGACGTTTGTGGTGACATCTGGGGTCCATCCAGAGGGTCCCAGGTCATCTCTCATTTCAAGAGCCTTAATATCATCTCCTTTGCAAAGACTTGGCCTAAGAGATGACATTCGTAGGTTCCAGGCAGTAGGACCTGACATTTTCATAGGTGGACTTGATATAAGGATTAGGACTTGTGCAGCATTCCTAAAGAAAGGGGAGCAGCAAAACACCATGTTCCTGAAGGTCTGCTATCTGTTCCCCCAAAACGTAGCTAAGTTAAGGGAACAGTAAGAGCAAGCTTGGGCCGGAAAGTCCAGACAGATCATCCTGAAGGACGCTGGCTTCCTCTGAGGCACACTGGGAACCAGGACAAGTCGGGGTTATCTGTGGAAAGCTACTTTCTTGCATGTGCTCTAGGACAGTTTCTCCTTGGGGTGCTGGTCAGACAAGCAGATGACAAACTAATGCTAATGCTGACGTGTCACTCCTTCTGCAGCTTGAGATGTCAAACCCCTCTGAGTGGGAACAGGCCAGCAACTGAGTCACTCATTTGGCCGGACGCTCCTGAACAAAACACCATGAGAGAAAGAGAGGGGGGCTGCTTGGTGAGGCACCTTGGGGGGCAAAGACACTGTCAGCCTGTCACCACGGAACTCGTTCTGGAGCAGTCACTGATCTTTTATCAAGCTCTTTCTGATAGCACATGTCTCCCGTGCTCTCTGGACACTTTCTTTGGCGTGTCTGCAACCTACCCCACTCCCCCGGCACAACTGGGCTGGACATTCCAGCCTGCTCTCTTTGTTTCCTCAGGGCTGGGGAGGGAACCCAGAACCTCATGCATGCTAGGCGAGTGCTCCACCACTGAGCGACATACTGGCCCTTCACCATGCGATATCTTTATGGCCATTATTCCACCTCGTTTAGGCAGACGTGGCTGGGAAGAAACTAAGACCGTGCCTGCTTGAAACCCTCCGGGGAAATGGAGAGGCTTTAGCTGAATAAAACTGAGGTGGGGGCGGGGGTGCAGCTCAGTGCTAGAATGCCTGCCTGTCATGTGTGAGGCCTGGGTTTGAACCCCAACCCCTCAAACTTCTGAGTTGAGATTTTGGTGACTGTTGTAGGTCTGGTTCCCAGATAAAGACTCTGAGATGGAGGTTGGCCTGCAGGAGGTCCATAGGAGGGCAGGAGGTTTCTTGGGGACACAGCTGGGTGGGGTGTGGGGCTGGACGGGGAACTGACCTGGGGTGCAGTTGCCACAAGGGCTTTGGGCAATCCCATGACCAGCTCTGGGGCTGGAAGGGCCATTGGGGTTGTCCTGAATCCAAACAAGCAGCCCAGCTTTTGTCCCCACCTTGGATGTAGCTGCCCCTGGGAAGGGTCCTAGACTGGGGCTAGGGGAGGCAATTCCAGAAGGACTTGTGAGCAACCAGGAGCCTTGCCTCAAAGCCCCTAGGGGAATGCACACCTCCCGCCTGGAGGGGGTCTAATGGAGCACCACTGGGGCCACCACCGGGGCCTAAAGCAATCCTAGCACTTTTTTGTTTTTGCAGTGGAGATCAAACCCAGGGGTGCTCTACCACTGAGCTATGTTCCCAGCTCTTTTTATTTTTTATTTTGAGACAGGGAAGCTGAGGCAGGAGGATTGTTATTTCAAGGCCAGCCTGGGCAACTTAGCGAGACCGTGTCTCAAAATAAAAATGAAAAGGTCTGGGGATGTGGCTCAATGGTAGAGCTCTGGGGTCCATGAAAAGGTCTGGGGATGTGGCTCAGTGGTAGAGCTCTGGGGTCCGTCCCCAGTGCACACACAAAGCATATCCCAAACGTGAGACACAGAATGAACCTTGTTTTGAAGTCAGCTGGCAGCATTCCCTAGGCAGCAGCAGGATTTCCTACTACTTCTTTTAAATGACGAGTTAATATTTATTGGAGCAAACTGGGATGCTTTCACCTATGCACGCATTACAGAACATCACTCAGACTAATTATGCATCTCTCCCCTCACAAATTTATCATTTTTCCTGATGAGAACATTAAGAATCTATTTTAGCAATTTTGAAATATGCATTATAAGAATCCCTCTAGATTTGCACTGTGGCTCTGTGGAAGCGAATAGCAGCCCGTGAGCAGGCCTGAGGCCACCACTACCCCACCCAGCCCTGCCACTCCCTTGGTCCACAACATGTGCCCCACCTCAGTGGCTGGTGGCATAGCTCACCTTAATCAGGCAATAGAACCACCCAACCTCTGCCAGGCAGGAGTTGTAACAGCCTGGATGATGGGATGATGCCTGCAGCCATCATAACCTTGAACAACACCAATACAGCACATCACCAAGCTCCCCTTATCAATTTCCAGGAAAGATGCCCACAAGAACCAAGTCCCCAGAGCCTAGGCATGCCACCATCCTAGCCACACCCCTCACTGCCTTCTGCAGATCCTTGCCCTGGACAGTTCCAGCTGGGTGCTGTAGGCCCCCTTGCTCCCAGCTGAAGGCTGGAGAGCTAAGCACCTAACCTCCGACTCCCCGGGTCTGTACTGCCTGCCAGCACGGGTTGCTCATCTAGTGGTAATGAAGGGACCTCACCCCACCTGCTCCTCTGCACCTCCACAGCCACCAGGAGGCCTCAGGAGAGAAACCAGTCACACCTGGCCTGCCTTGGAAGCCTCCCACCCCTTAACAAGGGGGCGGGGTGGAGAGGCCCTGAGCCCATAACAGGAGAGGGCAGGGCAGACACGGGGGGCACCTGCAGTCACTGGGCTGAGTGAGGGTTGCTGTGTGGCCTGAGGATGGTCAGCGTGGAGAGCTGTGCCATGGCCTTCCAGAGCGTTGTCCACCTGTCCCTGGATAGCCCTGCCCATGCCATTTGTGTGCTGGGCATGGAGATCAGCTTGGACGTTAGCAGGTGAGGTGGCCGGGCCTCTGCAGGGGCTGGCCGAGGTGGGCCTGGGCAGGGGGCAGGGTGGCTTCTCTGTGTCCAGTCCTGCCTCCCCTCAAGGAGTCTGGGTCTCTAGAGGCCCTCCCCATCAGCCCCTGGCTGATAGCAGTGTGTGCCCTTAGGCAAGTGCCTTGGTGGCCCATCTGTGACATGGGTTGAGGCTGGCCCTTAAGGTGGCCACGAGGAGTAGGCGAGGGAGCCTCAGCCTGGAGGTGGCTCGTTGCACCCCAGCCCTCCCTCT
This sequence comes from Geosciurus inauris, assembly GCA_004024805.1. Classification (NCBI taxonomy): domain Eukaryota; kingdom Metazoa; phylum Chordata; class Mammalia; order Rodentia; family Sciuridae; genus Geosciurus; species Geosciurus inauris. The sequence goes on along the minus strand of PVHX01006503.1, from coordinate 14,577 downwards.
TCCCGCGCCCTGTCGTTTTCCCCTCTGGGGATCCCTTGTGGTTCAAACGTCCTTCCCCCTTGGGACTTATAAATAAAACCTAGCTTTTGTAACTCCTAGGGCATCAGTAGGCTGCTGCTCGTCAGAGAAGGAAGGTGGTAGGGGCCGGTCGGAAGTTAAGCCCCTGAAACTGCCTGACCCACAGGGCTCTGGCCCAACGCCTCCAGGACAGTGGGGTCTGGGGCGCCCCACCACGCCTGCTGCTTTTTGGCTGAGACGGTGTGTGTCTCTCTCCCTAATGTCTGTCTCCTTGTTGGGCCAACCAGGTGTGCCCCCAAGAAATGTGAGAGCTTCACGGTCCGCGCCTCTCCAAGGGTCTTGATGGACGTTTCGGGCACAGTAATTACGGGGAAGGAGGACGCTGTGATCTGCCGGATGCTGTCTGGTACCAAGCACGTGCTGGTGAGGATGGTGTCGCCCAGCCTTTCCGTGGACGAGGACAAGGTGAGCCTGGGAAAGAGGCGAGGGGCAGCGCCCAGGGGGGCACCTGGCACAGCCCCTGGGGTCTCCTCCTGGGAGCCGAGCACCCTGATGCCTGAAGACCGTGGTGCATGTGCCACGCACACCTGATCTTAATGCAGGCAGAGGACCAGAGGGGCGGGTGCTGCGGGAGCTCCCAGGTGAAGAAACCGGGGCAGGGGAGGGGGAGGGGTGTGCTAATGTAAATAGCCTGACTAGGGTGGGGTCCATCCGGATCTGAGCTCATTTTTGTCCCCACAAACCACCTCCCTGCTGGGGAGGTTCACCCCTGCTTCACAGGACACGCACGAGCCTCCTCGTGGGCACCAGGCAGGGTGGTGCCTCTGTGGCAGTGGCAGGCACTCCTTCAGGGCAGTGGTCTTGCTCCCTTCTGCAGGTAGCACCCCTAGGGAATGGGTAACACCCAACACCAGGCCACACATCCCCCCAGTTCTGTCAGAACGTCTGTCCATGAGCGGAGCCAGCCTCCAGAGCCAAGCACCCAGGTGATCCCAGTGTGCAGCTAGTGAGAGGCACCTGAAGTGGCCCAGGCCTGGGGTCACGCAGCCCAGACCCTGCTGCAGTTTGGGGGGAGGAATGCTCAGTTGATGACCCCTGGGCAGTACACATGCCCATCTATGCCCCTTGCCCAGGCAGGCCATTCTCTAGGAGAATATATCTTAGAGAATTGAGCACCTCCTGGATAAGACTGGAGGCCACGATGTGTCCCAGCTGGGCCCACACCACCTGAAAGCCACTTTCTGCCCAGAGCTCAGCCTCTTGCCCGGTCAGAAATGGGCAACAGAGCCCAGGCCAAATGCTTGACCTTTGAGCACTGGCCCTGCCATTGAGGAACAGGAGTGGATCATGTGGCTCTGGTGGTTGGGTCTCTGGTTCATGTGATGGCCTCGTGGCCAGGGTTCAAGGGCTGGTGTCTAAAGTGTAGAGATCCCTCTGGGAGCAGGGGCTATGAGACACGGGAAACGTGGAGTTCTAATTCCCTCCATGACCTGGGGTCTCCCATGGCCTCTTGAGTGGTCCACTGAGCCATTAGTCACGTATCCTGCTGTGCACCGCATGGCATAATGGGTGGGACCCTGGGGGTGGCACGGTTTAATGTTGGGCTCTGGTGCTGGGCAACCTGGACCTCGGCTCTGTGCCCATTCTCTCTGGCTGATTGATACTATAGTAAGTCTCAGCCTGTTGCCTTGGAGGTTTGGGTCCCACCTGGATGGTGGACATAAGCCTATGTGCAGAACAGGGTGGAGGGGCTCTGGCCCCTGTACCAGCTCGCAGCAAGGTGCTGGAAGCTGGGAATCTGAGCCACAAGGCCGAGGTCACACAAGACCGACCCTTGACTGGGTCTGGTCTGTGGCGGAGGGCTCTGCTCCTGCCCCCTCAGCTCTCCCATGGCTTCTGGGTGCTGTCTCCACAGGTGCTGGTCTCATACTATCGTCCCGACGAGGAGGTCCCCACGGCCACAGCTGTGTTGTACCTCACTGGCATCGGTGAGTCTTGTTCCCGTGGGAGCCCGGGCCCAGCCCACCCCTGGAGAGAAGGTGTGGGCAGAGCTGAGAGGGGCCCTCCTGCAGTGAGATGCCTCCTCTGGGTCTGGAAGAGACTCATTCAGACGCTCAGTCCCTCCTCCGAGCTCAGTCACCTCTCCCCCGTCTTCCCTCACTGATGACCAAGTCTTCTGAGAATAGAAGCAACCAGAATTGCTACGTGTTACTGTTGTCTGGCCACCTGCTCACTCACGTCTGTTGCCTACATTCTCCCCCTTCTGCCATTGACGTGTCTGGCCCAAAGTTGATCTGTCTTGCCTCACTAGGTCCCTTCCTCCCATTCAAGAACATTCCGTTACAATTCTCGCTGATGAGGAAGCTGCCCTTCTCTCCTGGGTGTTCGTCCCCATCGGCCTAGGAATGAACTCCGCGCCTACTCTAATCCGATTCTGCTAAATTGCCACTCCACTCTCCCAGCATTGGGCTCCTTGGGGACCATCAACGTGTCCTTAATTTATCCTCCCTTTTTCTCCAATCTATTCAGGTCTCTACCACTGCTGTGGTTCTCAAGCAAGACTAATGACTTCACTCAATTTGTTCAGCTCTACCTTCCTCCTCCAGGTCAAGGTGCTGCTGTCAATACAACTGGTCATCCTCCTGACACCACTCAGATCTGCCCTCCATCTTCCCCCTACCAGTTCCTTTCTGGGGTCCTCTGCTCAGTCCCCCACCCTTCCAGCAGCCCAGTGAAGAGCCTCTGGCTCCAACAGGTCCACGTGTCATCCAAACACAGGCCACTCAACAGAGTCGGGCCTGGCATCTCAAACTCCGTTTGGAGATTATTTACCCAATAGTTTTCTTGGGTGTCTAACTTAATGGAACCCAAACTAAACTGATTATTTTTCCCTCTGTTCTCCAAACCTATATCTCTAGAGGGTGGGAGCTGCTGCTTCCGGCTGCTCAGGCTGGTGACTTTGGTAACCCTTACTCTTTTTGTCCTGAGTTGATCTGAGTCTCGGTGTTCCCCTAAGTGTGGCTGGAATCAGCCACTCGCCATTTCTGGTTTTCTCATCCTGGTCCTTGCCACCGTCCTCTTGCCTGGCCCCTGCCCGGGTGCTCAGTGGGGTTCCTGCTTCCACTCTGCCCTGCTGTGGGTCTAGCCTTGATCTAGCCGGGGTGGCACATCTTTAAGAGGATATTGGATGATATCCTCTCGGTTCCAAGCTTCCAAATGATTCTCTGCTGTTCAGATCAAAGGTTCATTATGGCCGACAAGCCTCCGTGGGCAGCCCGACGCCATCCCTGACCTTACCCTCTAGCTCTTCCCCTTGCCCCGTCTGCTGTGGGCACGTTGGCCTTTTTGACCCTTGCACTTGCCTCCTATTCCCTCTAATGGCTTTTACCCCAGATGTCAACGGGACCCTTTCCTTGCCTCCTCCAGGTCTTATAGAATCAGAAATGTTCCCTGATGCCCCAAATAGCTGCCCCTGCCCAGCCCCCCTCCGTTTTCCTTGGCACTTGTTACCATTGGATTTAGGAGGTGTCAGTGCTCTGCCCCAGCTGTGCAGTGTTCCAAGATGGGCCTCTGTCCTGCCTGTGTCCCAGGACGGCTGAGTGCGGAGCAGGCGTCTAGCTCCGAGCACGTGTGTGCAGGGTACAGCAAAGCAGGAAGAGCTCTGCCTGAGGCCCTGACGCTGCAGCTGAGCAACAGCATTTCAGATGACAAGATGCAGGGACAGAAGCTGGTAAAGCCACAGGGTGGCCAGCTATGTGGGAAGAGGTGTTAGGTGGGCTGCCAGAGCAGCAGGCGTGGCCTCCATGGTGACACTCTGGCAGACGCCTGGATCCTGAAGTTCTCAAGGGGCTTGGAGTTGTGCGCTGAGCCCCCTCTGTCCCTCTTAGAGTGCAGAGGTCTTTCCAGAAGGGTAGGGAGGTTCCATGTGCCTTCCAAGTAGGAATCGCCTGGGTAGGAGACGAGAGAGACCAGAAGGCACCTTGACCAGTGGGTTGATTCTGAGAGTCCCCAGGAGACGTGTGACAGCTTGGACCTCCCCAGAATCACTCGTGAGAAGGACAGAACTGAGGACACGCCTGTCCCCAGCATGCTGGCGAGGCTGGATGGCCCACAACCAGCCTCAGACAACTCTGCAGGGACTCGTGGGCCCTGCCCAGCAGCGTATCTGGCTGAGGCTCCTCCCTTCCCTTGCAGAGGTGTCCCTGGAGGCGGACATCTATCGTGATGGACAACTCGAGGTGCCGAGTGACAGGCAGGCTAAGGTGAGGCTTGTGGGACGAGGGCCCCTGAGCCAGGTCTGGCCTCCAGGGCCACTTTATCTGACCTTGAGCATCACAAAGGGTCAGATTGCTGCACTAAAGTCAGAACTGATAGTTTCTAGAATGTCCACCCGCCCCAAGCTCACTGCCCAGCCAAGTTGTGTGGCCAGCTAGAGCAGGGCTAGCTGCCACCATCAGGCGATCTGTCCCTCCTTCCCCTGAAACTGAAGAGCAGGACTGTGACCATGACCTGTCACTAGCTCTTCCCGCCCTCTGGGTCCACTTGCCCCGTCACCTTCCTGCTCTGGCAGGTGCTGTTCCTCACACTGCCCCAGAGGTTCCCAGGACCCTGGAGGCAGGCTGGGCTCTGCCGCCTGAGGGGCAGTGGCCTCTGAGGAGCAGACTTGCCAAGGCTGCTTCCTGAGCTAGCATTCCTGTCGTTCCCAGAAAAAGTGGGTCTGGGGCCCCAGCGGTTGGGGAGCCATCCTGCTGGTGAACTGCAGCCCCACGGACGTGAGCCAGCTCATGGACAAGACCAACACAGTGTTCTCAGACGGTACGACCGCGCCACCATCTCTCCTCCTCAGGCCCTCTGTCCCTCTACAAATGCACACTGTGCCGATATCCTCCCTCCAAGGTGATCTTTGTCACGGCTGGGGGCACAGCTCTGTGGCAGAGCCTCTGCCTGGCATGTTCCATCCCCAGCACCAGAGGGCCTGGAAAATGGGCTGACCGGGACGAGACCTCGGGGTCCTGTGGGGAGAGCACAGGCATTAATGCCACAGCACATGGTGGTTTCCTGGCTGTGAAGTGGAACCCTGGCTTCCCTGATCTTGTTTAGCCATCTGTGGCATGGGGGTGACCAACTGGCCTCATAAGGTGGCCAGAGGACTTAAGACATAAAAGGGGTACAGGCCTCCTACAGCCTGGGGCCAGAGCACCACCCGCCTGAGGCACAAGCAGCCTTAGGTCTGGTCAGGACCAGGCTTCCAGATCAGATCGGAGGTGGGAACAGACACCTTGGTTTACACTGAGGCTGGATGTGCGTCCTTGCCCAACTGACTATGCCAGGCCCCATTCCACAGATTTGGAGACCATGGGGTAAACGCAGTTCTTAATAGTGTGCCCGGGGTTGCTGACGGCCATACAGGAATCAGGCAGCACAGTCAGAGTACAGGCTCCGGTGGCCTGGTGCCCAGCAGGAGGCAGAGGGTCCTTGGGGCTCCTCCACACAAGCCCCCATTCCCACTTCTCCATCCCTGTAGTGCTGGCCTGAACCTTTGCCTTGTCTCTTGTCCAGAAATAAAGAGCCTGTCACAGATGACTCTGACTGTCCAAGGCCCCAGCTGCATCCTGAAGAACTACAGGCTGGTCCTCCACACCTCCAAGGAAGAGGCGGAGAAGGCGAGAGTCTACTGGCCCCAGAGTGAGTGTCTTGCACCAGATCCATACTCTGCGTGCTGGGGTGAGCTGTGCACACACCTCCGGCAGGGTCCCCCAAGAGCCCTGCCGGAGACCAAGAGCTGCAGGCCGGGGGCCATTTTGGTCCAGCTCGTGTCTCCAGGATTCTCTGGCTGCCGTGTTCCTAACAGAACAAGCTGACGCACCTGGGTGAGTTAGGTACCCCCAAGCCACTTGTCCCACCTGTAGAATGGTGCGACATCATCTATTGTGCAGGATCCTCATACAGGACAGAAATGCAGCTCAGCTGGTGCCAGGGCTATTGCCTTACATGGGGTAGAGAACGTCTTATGACTCCTGCCAGAATCCACCCTCCTCCTTAACCAAGACCCCACTATATCAAACTTTAGGATTCAGAGGCTGAGAAGCTGGAGTGGGAATTACGAGGCACCCACATCCCAACCAGCGCATCTTCTGTCCCCTCCCTAGAGGCAGGTAGCATGCTCCATCCTGTGGAGAAAGGCCTGAGGCTGCTGGCTTAGCTGCTAGATATGTCCAGCTCCAGCAGGAGACCCTCAAATGAGTCTGACTGTCCTTACCTGGGTCGGTTTAGTCTGTTCTCAAATGGAGATTGAGCTCTGCTTCTGAAGGCGCGGGCCTATGTGCCACCTTCCTGTAAAGCCGTGTCAGCTTCAGGCAAGTGGGTCCTGTGGTATGTGACCTGGCCATCTTCAGAGGACCGGCTCTGTTGCTGGCATTGGAGAGCAGCCTCACCACTTCCCTCGGGGCCTGGGCTGGGTAGGCCCTGGGTGGGCCCCTTTGCCTATTGGCTACAAGTGAGCCTTAGAAACCTGAGAGTCTAGGTCTGGACCCGGCCACAGGGGCTACACGGGCCCTGTGAGGCCACCAAATATGGATAGCTGGGAGATGGCTAGGCCATGCCATGTAGCTCTTAGAGTCCACTCGGGAGACCCTGGCTCGTGTAGCCTGCTTCCTCACATGGGTCAGTCACCTGTCCCTTCTCTTACTCAAAATGCTAATTTGGAAATCTAGGAATCTAGGATAGGGAGCTGGGTGTGGTGGTGTGCACATGTAATCCCAGTGACTCCAGAGGCTTAGAGTTGCAAGTTCAAGTTTAGCCTTGGCAACTTAGTGAGACCCTATCTCCAGATAAGAAGGGCTGCGGATCTAGCTCAGCAGAGAACCGGGGTTCAAGCCCCAGTAGCCCCACCCCAACAATCTAGAGTAGGGAAATGGTACTCTGGGGTTTAACAAGTCTTCTGGGTGATCTTAAAGCACACAATCTGAGAGCCACTAGTCCAAAGATAGTGAAGGAGTTCTGAAGTTTCCAGAGGGAAAGAACTCCCAGAACAGAACCTTCTAGAAACAAGATTTTGAGAAAGGCAGCGACCGACTGTGGCAAACACTGTTGAAGGACCGAGGCCGAGCCAATGGTAGAGCGTTGGTGACCTTGCTAAGGACGGTGGGGACTGACGATGTAGCTCACTGGTGGAGCCCCTGCCTGGCATGTCAGGCCCTGGGTTCCATCCTCAGGAAAAAAAAAATGGAGATGAAAGCCAGATTGAAATAGGCAGTGAATATGACCCGTGGAGAGAGAAGGGTGGCAATCACTGGGGGAGGAGGGTTCAGGGTGGGTCATCTGAGAACCTGATGTAAGCACAGTGTGGGGGAAGGGGGGTGGACCTGGGAGCAGAGGACTCTGGGAGCTCTGATACTCAGAACTCAGAAGTAGGCGAGGTAATGGACAGGAAAGAGATGGAAGTGTCCCCTGGTAGTGCTGCTCTGAGGTTTGGTCACCTCCTAAAATGAGACCTTTCAGCGTGGTGCAAGAGTGAGCTCAGCCAGAGCCGATACTTTTCTGGAAAGTCAACTAGTAATAGTTCTCCACTGCTGAGATAGATCCACAGCCCTTTTTATCTGAAGATAGGGTCTCACTAAACTGCCAAGGCTAAACTTGAACTTGCAACTCTACCAAGCCTCTGGAGTCCCTGGGATTACGGGTGCACACCCCCACCCCCAGCTCCCGAGCCTAGATTCTCTTGCTCAAAATGCTAATTTGAGAAATGACAGGTGGCTCTGACCCATGTGATGAAGCAGTTGACTTTAGTGATGCGTGAGGCGGGGAGGGCTCCTGGGCTCTGAAGGGGAGAGGATGGAAGGTGGGCGTTGGCAGGGGGAGGGTCTGGAGCTTGGGGGAGAGTGCACCAACTGAAAAGACCAGTTGAATCTGTCTTGCAGGTGGCATGTAGTCTGGGCTACCCCCATTGAAATGGGCACCTAAGGTGGTAGAGAGGTCAAGGTCATTAAATTAGGTCAAAAAAGAGACCAAGATGTCTGGATGTTCTGGTCTTTGGTGTCCAGTACCAATGGCAGCAGTAGTGGTGGCCAGTTCTAGAACAGTCCATGGAGGATGAGGAGGATAGGAAATTGTCACAGGGCGTGAGGCATCGGCTGCTAGCATGTGCTTCAAAGGTACTGAAATCTTGAACAATGAGAAATGGTTAGAGATGCCAGTGAGGAAAGGCTACCGCTCCACCTCTAGGTCTGGTGGCACGTGGCCCGTAAACAGGCACCATGGTGCACACCTGTGATCCCTGCAACTCGGGCTGAGGCAGGAGGATTGCAAGTTCAAGGCCAGCCTCTGCAACTTGGTGACCCCCATCTCAAAAAAGTCTGGTGGTATGGCTCAGTGGTAGAGCACCCATGGTCCAATCTCTAGTGCCCGGTGGGTGACGGGGAGCTGAGACCATTAGTGTTTACCCTGTGCCCTGAGATCCTGCTCTGGCAGTTGGCTGGGGCAGAAGGACAGCCAGGGACTGGCGAAGGGCTGGAATGAATCCAGCAAGGACCTCGAGTGGCAGCCAGACCAGTGGGGAGCAGAGCACTGTGCCTGCAAGAACTGAGGGCAGGGAGGGTTTCCAGTGGAGGTGACGGGTGTCTGGCTCACAAGGAGTGTGGCTCCTCTTCCTCCTCTGCTGAAAGGGATGGAGAGCACTTGCCCCAAAGGACAGTGAAGGTGCCAATGAGCCTGTCAGCCAGCAACTGTCACATTCTTGGTATACGATCAGCCCACAGGAAATTCTTTGTTTTGCGGTGCTGGGGATGGAACCCAGGCCTCGTGCATGTTAAGCAAACCCTCTAATGCCGAGCTGCAGCCCCAGGCCTGCTTGACATGTTAACTCTGCTTAAACAGGAGGTGAGAAAAGTCCCTGGGGACAGCCAGCCACAGGAGAACTGAGGCAGCCCTTAGGGGCTTTGTCGCAAGGGGTTGGCCCCCTTATTTCCTTGTCTTATAGCAAATTGCCCTCAAGTGGCATAGGTATGGGAGGGTCCCCAGAGCAGTAGGAGGCCCCAGGCATGCTGCAATTGTCTGGTGGGGTGGTGGCATTAGGGACCCCGACAGGCCAGTAGGCTATCTGGCAGGCCCGTGAGGGCTCAGGCTGTGCCAGGGAATTGTGGGGCTCCTGGTGGAAGCCTGCCTTGTCCAGCTTGTCCCACGAGGCCTAGCTCCGTGCTGCTAAAGAAGCTGCTGGACAGACTAGTGGCAGGAAGCTGCACAGGAGAGCTGCCCAGCACCCTTGAGACTAGCAGCAAGAAGCTTGAAGCTAGGCTTCCAGACAGCACCCAGATGCTGGGGAGCTGCTACTGCAGAGCCATGGGGTCTATTGAAGGGTGTAGTGGCCACTGCCCAGACAGGAGGCCAGGGAACCAAGGCAGCTGCTGACCTCGGATGCCAGGCCTAGCAGCAGCCACTGGCAGACACTCTGGAGGAGCCAGAGACCAGGGTAGCTGGTATGTGTGGTACAGGAGACCAGAGGAGGGCACAGTGGCCAAGCTGGGATTCCCTAGAGAGGATCTACCTGGCAGCCTTACACAGGAGTGGCCATCAACAAGACCACAGCTGCCACATCAGGAAAGGATGAGAGCAGCAGTTACAGGGAGCCCGGTGGAGGAGTCAGGTGGACAAGCAAAGGGACCTTGGGCCAGGGTGATTGGATGCTGGAAGATAATCTTAGCATTTAGTTGACTAGAAGCAACCACAGCATGTAGTCACCTGCCTTTTGGCCTCTGCTGTGGAGTGTTGTTTGTTTTGTTTTTATACTGAGGATTGAACCCTCAACCACTGAGCCACATCCCCAGCCCTTTTTGATTTTTATATCTTAGAGACAGGGTCTCTGAGTTGCTTAGGGACTTGCTAAGTTGCTGAGGCTGGCTTTGAACTCACAATCCTCCTGCCTCAGTCTCCCAAGCCTCTGGGATTACAGGTGTGTGCCACCGCACTTGGCTGTGGTTTTGTTCTTAATGACCTTAAACTAGAAGGAAGTGGTCTTTGGGTGATCACCAGAACCTTGGAGATGACGTCCATCCCAGAGATGCTTCTTGCTGACCTTCCCACGTTGGTGTCTTTCTAGATATGGCTGCCAAGGCTATCTTTACACACAGTATCTGGCCATTAAGACATTTTGGGATCAGATCCTTGGTGGTACATTATAGGCCCTGAGGACTTTATGACATTCTAGCTGAAGCTGGATTTGTGGGCCAAGTGTGGGAGCACCTGCTGAGTCTTTGCCCCTGAAATGAATATCTTGAGGGCAGATATTTTCACCTGAGCCCCCAGTTCTGACACATCCTAGATCTTCCAAGTGCGTAACCATCCTTGTCTATGAACATGGGTCGTCTCTGAATCCTAAGCCCTGAACACAGGATGAGCAAGCCTGCCACTCCCCACCCACCCTTGGCTGTCAGATGTGACAGCATCAGGCTACTCCAGTGACTGGTCACTCCTTCACTCTCCTAGAAGACACCTTCTGTGCCTTTGAGCTGGTGCTGGGGCCTGGCCGGCACTGCCATGCCTTGGCCCCCCTGGAGAACCACCGGAAGGAGACCTTCTATGTAGAAGCCATAGAGTTCCCGTCCGCCAGCTTCTCGGGTCTCATTTCCTTCTCTGTCTCCCTGGTGGAAGAGTCTCAAGACCAGGTATGCTGCTAAGTAGACAGGGAGCTCCTGGGCTGGGGATTAAGTGGAGGCAGAAGCACCTCCCAGGGCTGGCACAAGACATGGGGGTGCAGTGTGGCGGTAGAGCTGGGGCCTCTGGGTAAAGCAGGAGACATGGGCCCTGTAGCAGGCTGGGCTCCATGGCTGGAGGTCGGAGTGTGAAGGGAGCCATAGACCTGGAACCCAGTTGGCACCTGGAGTCCCCACCCCCCGTCTTGTGTTGCAGTTGATTCCTGAGATCCCGATTTACAAAGACACCGTGGTATTCCGGGTGGCCCCCTGCATCTTTACCCCCAGCACCCAGATGCCCCTGGAGGTCTACCTGTGCAGGTAAGGGCCCCAGGGCCGCCTGGCGGGCACCCTCATGACCAGCACTGCCCGTGTGAGCAGGGTAAAGATGGCAAGATGTCTCGCTGGAGTGAGCCCTTCCACATGAGCCGCCCTTGGGTGTTTGTTCCCAAGGTCAGGGGGCAGCAGTGAACAAGGGGGCCCCAGTGAACAAGGGGGCCCCCCACCCTGATTTGAGGGAGGGATCAGACAATGATTTCAGATAGTGTCGAGTGCTGTCAAGGAAAGGAGGACAAAGAGGTAAGGACAAGCCCGTTCTGGGGACAGTGAGGTGGCCCTAGGAGCCAGGAGAGACTAGGTAGGGGAAGGACAGTGACAGCAAGCAGAGCCTTGAGGTGCACCAGACCCCAACACAGTAGCTTAAGACCAGCGCTCACTGGACGCTGTGGAGGACTCTGTGTGACCTTGCTGATGCTCTAACTCTTGAGGATCCATTTGTGTGTAAAGTGGTCTTAAGGCGCTGGGGTTGTGGCTCAGTGGTAGAGCGCTTGCCGTGCATGCGTGAGGCCCTGGGTTCGATCCTCAGCACCACATAAAAATAAATAAATAAATATATTGTGTCCACCTACACCTAAAAAAAATTAAAAAAAAAAAAGTGGTCTTAACATCGACCTCAAATGTTACTGTCCACCGTGGACCCGTGAGCCCAGGGCTGGACTTGATGGCACTGAGATCCCAGGGCTGAAGCCCCACACACAGGTGACAACCTCGTTGGCCATCTCAAGGCCATCAAGGCCACCACCCAGCATCTTGGCTTCTTGGGGGAAGCAGCCCCCTTAGGGAAAGCAACGTTGGCCAATACTGTGTGTGGACGGAGCTGGGAAGACCCAGGGCGGGGGCAGGAGGGCACGTGTGGAGCGTGACCCAAGGGCAGACGGGGCAGGGGTTTCCACTGGCATTTCCTGGGCAGGATGGGCCCCGGGCTTAGCAGCCTGTGTTCCAGGTTCTGTTTGCTTCGTGGGCAGGAGGTGCTCTCCCCCTCCCCTGGGTCAGAGAGCCTCCAAGGACTTCTAGAACAGGCTTCTCTCCCGTGGCAGAGAGCTGCAGCTCCAGGGTTTTGCGAACACCGTGTCGGAGCTGAGTGAGAAGAGTAACAGCCAGGTGGCCTCCGTCTACGAGGACCCCAACCGCCTGGGCAGATGGCTCCAGGTAACGCCCCACCTGGGGAAGCCCCCCCTGCAGGGGAGGGGCAGATGGCTCAGTAGGTACCACATACAGCGACCTTCAGGGGTGGCTTGACCTTCAGGACAAACCTGAGCTCAAGGGAGGCACCTTGCCATTAGCGCCTCAGCAGAGGCTCAGGGAGGATGTGCCCAAGCCACTGCTAAGGGATGGAGCTTAGCACCTGACCGCCTTTCCCACTCCAGAGCACAGACCACCTGACCCTGACCCCCAAGTGCCTGAGGGGTCTGATGCCCTCAACTTCAGGGCCTGAGTCCAGGGTGGCCCTGACCCTGGCAGAGCGGCAGATCCAGGGCTGACTTGGCTTTTGTTCTGGAACACCATTCTGCTCTATACACTCCAGGAAGTGCCACACTGAGACCGAATGGCCCAGAACCCCCACCACCCCTGCTTCAGCAAGGCTTGAACACCAAAGCTCTTGCCAAGGGAATGAGACAGTGGGTGACTAGCTCAAACCAGCTTAGGTATCAGGAGACTCTCAAATGAAGCTCAAGGAGTCAAGGAGCTGGCCCTGTGAAGAGTGGGGCCGGGGCCCTTCGGGCAGAGGAGGGGCTGATGTGCAGTCCTAACGTAGGGTGAACTTGTGGGGCTGGGCCAGTCACCGCATAGCAAAGTCAGGTAAACAAGAGCTCTGCTATGTATTGGGGACTTTCAGGGCAAGGTAAAGAACAGACACAAATCCAAAACAAGATGGGTGATGTCAGCAGGTAGAAATCGGGTGAAAGGTTGATTGTTTCAGGGACCCCAGACAAGCCAGGCACAGTGACATGTGCCCATAGTCCCAGTGACTTGGGAGGCTGAGGTAGCAGGATCAAGTTCAAGGCCAGGCTGGGCAACTTAGTGAGGCCCCCATCTCAAAATTAAAAAGGGCTGGGGATGTGGCTCAGTGGTGGAACACCACTGCATTCAGTCCCCAGAACTTTGGGGCACAGGGAAGCATGCTTGGCTGAGATGGAGGGAACAGATCTTGGGGGGAGATGGGCTGAAAGGTATCGCAGAGGGGTGGGAAGGGATGCGGGTTCCCTGGGGCCAGAGGAGCTGTCTTGGCTAATGAGGCTTGTTGGCAGAAGGGTGCAGAGAGGAGCAATCGGACGGCTGGCACTCTGAACTTGAGAAGCAGAACAGGTCGGGGGAAGCCTCCAGAAGGGCACCGAGCTGGGTGTCGGGCGGAAGTTAGCAGGAAGAAGGGGGCTCTTTTGCGCCCCTCTCTGGAGGCAGCCCGTACCTGGGGAGGGGGCTGTGACTGGCCAGCTGGACACGGGCAGCAGAGCCACCGAATGGATGAGATGACTCCTGGACCTCTTCCTGTCTCTTCCAGGATGAAATGGCCTTCTGCTACACGCAGGGTCCCCACAAGACCGTTTCCTTGATCCTCGACACACCCCGGGCCGTCAAGCTCGAAGACTTTCCCATGAAATACTCGCTGGTGTGGGGCTTGCTTCAGCTGCTCTGAATACAGTCCCACCTCTCGGGCCTGGCACCCATCCTGGCGTGCTGGGGCACCCAGGGGGAGGGTCTTCTGGGGGGGGGGACAAGTGGGAGTCTACCTGTTGGTCTAGGTTGACTGGGGCTCGTGACCAGTCCCTCCTGATGTCCCCTGCTCGGTCTCCTCCTAGAGCCCTGGTGTCGGCTATATGATCCGACGCACTGAGGACCACAGGGTGGCCAGCCTGGATTCCATTGGGAACCTAATGGTGTCCCCACCAGTCAAGGCCCAAGGGAAGGAGTACCCCTTAGGCAGGGTCCTCATTGGCAGCAGCTTTTACCCCAGGTGAGCCCAGAGGCAGAAGGTGGCCAGATGACCTAAAACTAAGGGGAGGCCCTGGGGTTCACCTGGCTCCCCCAATTCACACGCCTCACAGGCCATCTGCTCTGGCCCACTTCCTCACCTGAAGGAAGGGTGTCGGGGTGGCTGGTTCATGTAGGAGACTAGAAAGCAACTGTTTACTCTGCAATTCCAGGGTTTAATTTGGAGCAAATTAAATTCACCCAGTCCATTGGTTCAGCAGGATATTTTTCCACAGAATGTGTGGTTGGGCTTTTTGGTGGCCGTTAGTCTAAGACCAGGTGAACCTACGTCTCAGGTCCAGCCTACGTAGAATCGGTTGGCTCAGTACTGAGATGGGTCAGAGTAGAGGGTTCTTACCCAGCCCATCCCCTATGGACGCCCATCCCCTATGGACAGGCCACCTCCACCCATGGTCAAAGCAGCCTGATGTTCAGTGAGCAGTGGCAGCCACCCTGGGCCATGCCAGCTCAAGAGCTGTTCTTTCCATTTTCCTTCTAGCGCAGAGGGCCGGGCCATGAGTAAGACTCTCCAAGACTTCCTCTGTGCCCAGCAGGTCCAGGCACC
>PVHX01006502.1:32342-100116 GCA_004024805.1 Geosciurus inauris | reverse complement strand
GACAACCAGGAACCCTGAGCCTTGCAGGGTGGGAGCCACAGTAGAGGGATCAGGCGTCTCTGCAGGGTGAGATGTCTTCAGTCAGGGCCCAGGGGGTGCAGTGAGCAGGCCCGTGCTGCTGGGGCCTGAGGGAGGGTCTCTGCAGGAAAGAATGGTCTGATTTAAGGGCCCCAGAAAGGATCTTCTACTCCTACCCCTAGGACTCGGGGCTGGGATCTTCTGAATCAACACAGGGACAATAGCCAAAAAAAAAAAAAAAAAAAGGGCTCCTCATCCCCAAAGCTGTCCTGGGTAGGGCACAACAGGGCAAGGCAGGGCAGGACAAATGGGAGGAGATTTCCCTCAGGCTGTTCCACCAAAGCCCCAGGGAGTGTGGGGGATTAAGATGGTGGAGAAAGGTGCTGGCAGAGAGATCTGCCTCCCTTAGCCCCACCTGCAGCCTCAGAGTGAATTATTAATCTAAGAGAATACAAGACAAGCACCCAAAGGCTCCATTCCTATTAGTTAAGCCCCACACCCAACATCCTGGGAGTCAAGCCTCCCAGAGGTGGCCAGCACAGACAGCTTCCTCAGCAGGGGACAGTGGGAAGGTGTGGCTGGCACCTTTGCTCAGTCCTAGCCATGCACCAGGAATAGCACCAGTCATACAAACTTTCCAGGGCCTGGGATTCCAGGTAAGTTGCTGGGGTTAGGGCCTCAGTTCCTAAAAGGACCTTGACTTTGTCATGTGGTCTTCAAAGACATTAGACTATATTTAAAAAAAAAAAAAATGCCTTGGTCACTCAGAGCCCCAGAGAAGGAGCGACTGTCTTGGGGAAAGCCACTCCCTGTCTTTCTGGAAAACAGCTCCCAGCTCCCAGGGTAACAGCCAGCGATGCTCCTGTGTGGACAGTAATTGCATTTGTGTTCTCATGTCTGGGGTGTTTGCTGGGCTGCCCCACCAGCTTTTAGATAGGAAGCCCCTTGCAAAAGTCTCAGGGTACCCCTGGCTATGACATCAGTGCCCTACTCGGGCATTCTGTAAACAGTGGTAGCCACATAGAACCACATCCTGGGCAATGCCACAGCCCCCAACCTCTTCGCTTGGGAGATAAGGGGACTAGCACAAGCCACTGCAGTAGCCGCTTTTGGCTCAGAGTTCTAAGGTCTTCTGGGGAATTCTGGGAGTCGGCAAACAAACAAGAGGGACCTCTGGCATCTGGACAGGAGGCCTTCCCAGAGGCACTTCCTGAGTCGTTCCCTGCTCCAGGGCCCTGTGGATCCAGATCTAGCCTCTCAGAGGCCCTGGTGGGCTATGAGCATCGCTCCTGCGCCCACTTCCCCACAGGAAGGAACTCTGTGCAGACGAAGGCCGGTCTTGCTCACCTCTGGCTCAATCTGCATCTCCTGCCTGGCAGTGTCGCTTCTTAGCAGGCTCAGTGAGGCTCAGTGAGGCCCAGTGAGGCCAGGCAGAGGCCCCAGGCTGGCAGCCCGAGATCTGGCCCAGCCATCTGGCTGCCCCTGGTAAGGTTCCTCTGTCTTTCACTGTGCCACTGGAGGCTGGCCTTCTCAGTGAGAGATCCAGGAAGATCACTCAAGGGTCCTGGTGGCACATTGTGCAAGCTCTCAGGACTCAGGGCAGAGCTGCTGAGGGAAGGGAGAAAGCAGGGTGTGGAGAGACACAGGGAACAAATGGGGAAGACGTCCTGGAAGGGACAAGCCACAGGGGCTGCTGAAGACTGTGAGTCAGGAGGACCTCGCTCCAAATCACAGCATGCCAAGATTAAGGAAAGCCATCGGTTGTCATTTATGAATGCTTTTAAGAATTCCTTCCCCCTCACCTGGGATGGTGGAAGGGATCACAGAGTTTGGCTTCTGGGCATGAAGAGCCTCAGCGGGGTTTAGACAATGTCTTGCCCTTTCTGGGTTTGCTGCTTCCTCCGGTTACCTTTTGGACCCCCCTGGGAAGCCCCGGAACCTGTCTGGACTTGCTCAAGACAGACTTCCTATTGGTCACTGGCCCCCATTATCTCAAGGTCCCCAAACAACTTCCCTTTGCTGCTACAAGACCAGACGACTGAAGTGATGGACAGTCCCTGGCCCGGGGCACCTTTAGCAGAATTGAGAACAGAGAGAAGGGGAGAGCCTGGGGACAGCAGGAGAGTGAGGCTCACACTCTCCCTAAAGCTTGCACAGGCCCAGGCACGCAGTCTTCTGTGTTGGAAACACGACTCCACCAGGTTCAGTAACCTCTGTGTTCTATTTTTCAACCAATACTAGATTTTAAGATCCACAGGAGCAGAAAGGTGTCGGAGTACTTCTGCTTTTGTATCTCTTCCTCTCTTCTCCCTCAAGCCACGGCAGTGTCTGATCCAAAGTCAATTCACTAAACCTCCATGAATACAGGAACCAGGTTTGTCACACAAAACCCTGTGTGCATGGCTGAGGACCAGGAGGTGAAGGAGCCCTTGGGGAATTGATACAGTCCAGGGTGAAGCCTAGGAGACCTACACAAGGGCACCCCGACACTGCCAGGCATCCTCCAGGGCTGTGTGGAGGCAGATCCTTGAGGGGTGGGCTGCAGAGGAACAGAAGCAGGAGAGGCACCAGTGGTGTGTCCACAAGCTGGACCAAGATGCCCAGGAAGAACCAGCTAATGTGTACTGGGCACAAACCCCAAGCTAGGCATGGTGTCAGGGCCTGCACAAGCCCCACTCAGCAACCCCATGAGGTGGTAAGTATACCAATCACCTTTCCCTATCTTGTCACCCTCCCAGTGACATCCTGAAATATACATACACATGTGTATCTGAAATTTCTTCAGCATCTACACCCAGGAATGGAACACAATGTGATAGCTTCTGTATGTTTTTGAGGCAGGGACTCATTGTATTGTACAAACTGGTCTTGAACTCCTGGACTCAAGTGATTCTCTTGTCTCAGCCTCCTGAGGAGATGCGACTACAGGCACTGCCACCTTGCCTGGCTAGTGTGATGGCTTTTGATGTGTTGATCTGGTTAGGCTGACTTACCACCCTCAGGATTTCCCTTCTAGAAAGTTGGTTAAAGCACAAACTCCTAACAAACGATACATGCAAATGACCTAAAGACAAGCGTATCCATTGCAGTATTGTCTGAACAGCCAAAGACTGAAAACAACTTGAACACCCACCAATACACAATGAATTAAAGGGAATTAGGGCATAACCAAGACGAAATACTACACAGCTGTTAAAAAAAAAACAAGGTCCTCTGAAGTGATAAAGAAAGATCTCCAAGGTTAAAAAGCAAGATGCAGAAAGAAGTGCGTCTAATATGCTATCTTTTGTGTAAAACAGTTAAAATAGAACATATTAAAACATATTAAAATAGAACATCAAATAGAACACAGAATTAATGAATACTGAATTATCGTTCCTAGAAGAAAGACAGGTTTAGGTTCCTATGAGCGTCTGGTCACATTTTCATTGATGGATCAATACATATCCTTGTTTTATGTGTTCTTCTGTTTAAAGGTGTCTTATTTAATATATATTGGTGATTCATTAACATTGAACTTGCAGCCAACAATACTATAACTCATGCCTGGATAGGGCTTCTCTCATATACCTATTTTCTGTCAGGAACTCACAGCCGCCTTCTGCTTAGAACAGGAGACGACTCCTCACTCTACACTTGGGGACCACGTGAAACGGTGAAATCAACAACAAAAAGCACAAAGAGGTGGAAACTTCACAGCCTGTGAAAAGCATACTTGGGTCTAGCATGAGAGATGCCGTAAGACAGCAGAGTGGCCTTGTCCAGCCTAAGCTGGGATCGTGCCTGGTCAAGTCAGAACATTCACCACAAAAAACTAGGAAAGAGCCTTCAGCACTGGTTTTTGCAGTTAGATAGGTTTTTAGAGAGTAGGGGAAAACTGCAAGACAGAAGCCACGAGAATGGAAGATCAACAGTGTATCCATGGGTGCTCCAGTATGTGTGAAGGAAATCTGGAAGGACCCAAAAACTAGTAACAGTGGTCTGTGGGGTGGTGGTGAAAACTGGCTTGATTAGGAAAGAGCAGGAAAGGGATTTTTTAATTGTATAGCTTTTTATGTTTTTCTAACTTTTTGAATCATATGAATATTCTACTTCTTCAGAAAATAAACAAAATAAATAAAATAGTAAAAAAAAACACCTCTGCATATACACTTAAAAGCAGTATTTTTACGCTTTACAAATTTAACTTAAAACACAAATATCTTGCTCAACTTTTGAGACAGAGTTCAGGCCTTTCTTTACTCATAGATTTTGCTGAATAGAGTTTTGCATCTGTATTTTATGCATCAAGCCAGAATGTATAATCTCCCATTTTTCCGTTTGGTTTCTTTAAAAAGGAGCCAGAGGTTGAAGACACAATTGTGCTGCAGAATCCTCTGACATGCTTACAATGCAGCAATCCTTTTTTTAAAACTAAAAAGTAGGGAGGGGAGTACTGGGGCACTTAACCACTGAGCCACATCCTCAGCCTTTTATTATATTTTATTGGGAGACAGGGTCTCACTAAGTTGCTTAGGGCCTACTAAGTTGCTGAGGCTGGCCTCAACCTTGTAATACTCCTGCCTCACCCTCCTGAGTTGCTGGGATTACAGGCATGCACCACCAATTCCCTTTCGGTGGCTTGCTTTAATAATGTCTTTCCAAAACATTCAGCAGTCAAATATGAGTTGCCTGATGCACTTTCTCAGTTGAATGAGGTTGAACAAGGTCACATTTACTTTCATAGAAACAGTACTATTTTTTTGCCTTCATAATTCATCAGTTTATATCACATTTAATTAATTTACATAATAGTAACAAGTACACTGGCATCAGTAGGCTTGGGGACCAACAGTCAGTATTCATCCAGCTCCTGCAGAGCAGGTGCTGTGGCTTGGGGGATGGGTGCTATTTGTGGGGTATTAGTGAGCTGTGGAGAGGTGGGTTGCTGCTTGGTTATGCAGAGGTTAATTAAAAACAGTTTCACCTGTGTGTCAATGTGCCTTGCCAACTTTAACACGCTACAAAAATGCTAGATGTCACTGAACTACACCTGACACTGTTCATACAAGTCAAATGCCAGGGATGTGTCTCCTTGGGGCAGGCTCCTTGGGGGCAGCGGGTTCCTGTGGTGCTCAGGGCAGAGTTGGGTGGCCTTTGGCAAACATTTTCTGAAATGAATAGACCTCTTTTCTTCAAAGGCCTATGAAGTGGGATTTTAAAAAAAATTTTTTTAAAATATATATATATTTTTAGTTGTCAATGGACCTGTATTTTATTTATTTCTATGTGGTGCTGAGAATCGAACCCAGTGCCTCACACATGCTAGGCAAGCGCTCTACCACTGAGCTACAACCTCAGCCCAAGGTGGGATTTTTGACAAAGATGATAGTTAGACTTTGCATTTTAGGAAAAGGTAGGTCAATAATACCTCCTTAGGCATCTGGGATGTCAATGTTCCCAGCTGCTCCTGACAGAGATGAATCGGCCCACCATTCAGGGATGATACAGAACACAAAGGGTAAAAGGTCAAAGTGATCTAAGACCAAATGGCCAATGTCTCAGCAGATAACCCCAATCTCTGCTTCACAGAGACGACGGGGGCTTACAGGCCTTGACCCTTTCCACTTCCTGTACCCCAAACGTTCTCCCCTCCACCCTTGCTCAAATGCTCCTCTCCCATCTGCAATGATCAGAGGTCCTTTTCCCGGGAGCCTGCATCAGATGCTGGGCCCAAGAGCCCACCCCCACTCATTCCAACTCCTGCCAGTGTGGCCTCCTAGCATTTCCTGGGCCATCTTCTCCTCTCATTCCCTGTGCTCCTGGGGTCCTGTGACTCAGTTAGCCTTACCTTCCTAGTTGGCTTACCTCCTCCAGCCTCATCCCTTCTAGTTTACTTTCTAACCAGTGGCCCTGCTATGCCACCATCTATTGAAAACCTCCAGCATTCCCTCTGCCAACAGGCTACCAGTCCAAAGAGCCAGCACAGGAGGCTGCTTGCGATTTGGCTTCATCTGCCTTTCCAATGATTTCCCCATCCCACCCACCCAAAGACATCCTGAGCACCTGTCCTATGGAGCTAAATCACATTTCCAGCATGCTCGTCCCTCTGTCTGTGATCTCTTTCTCCCATTCTCCATCTTCTCACTCTACAAGTCTGATCGTAGCTATTTATTTCTCGAGTGCCTACTATGCATCAAGCACAGTGGATTTAACAGAGGTTAAATCAGAGAGGGAGTCAGCTCTGGTGGGGCCTGCAGCCTGGGGGGGGGGTGTCTCACAGGTGGGCAAATGCAATTTTATGATGTGCTGAGTGGCTATAATAAAGGGCCTTAATCTCGGGAAAAAGGTCAGGGAAGGATCCTCTGAGGAAATCACTGTGATGCTTGATCAGAAAGATGAGAAAGGCTCAGGGGAAGCAGAGTATAGAAAGGTATATTCCAAATAGAGTAAAGGACAATGCGGGCCAAGCCCTGCGGAATAGAAAGAAGGCCAGAGCAGCTAGAATGGAAGAACAAGGAACACGGTGTTAAAACTGGGAAGGGGCAAGAGCCAGACCACTCACAGTGTTTGATGGTAAGGGGCCTTAGCTTATCTTTATCCTAAGAACACTGTTGAGCCACAGAAGAATCTTGAATTGTGAGTGTGTGAGCAAGCCTGGGCGACTGATCAGATTTCCATTTGCAAAAGCTCATTCCTGTTACTGTCTAGACTGAGGCTCAGCAACATTTTTTTTTGGAAAGGGCCAGATAGTATATACTCTAGGTTTTGCAGTTAAGGAGTGAAATAGAGGCTCTTACATAAATACTTATTTTTATTTATTTGGTACTGGGGATTAACTCAGGGGTACTCAACCACTGAGCCACATTTCCAGCCCTATTTTGTGTTTTATGTAGAGACAGAGTCTCACTGAGTTGCTTAGCGTCTTGCCGTTGCTGAGGCTGGCTGTGAACTCACGATTCTCCTGTCTCAGCCTCCCAAAGTGCTGGGATTACAGGTGTGTCCCACTACGCCCGGCCTGTAAATACTTATATAATAAGAGAAAAACCAAATTTCTATAAATTCTTGGAGGAATCTCAACATGTGTAATAATAATAATTTTGTTTTTGGGTTTCTTTTTTGTAATACAGGTTTACTAATGGGAAAACAGAATTATTTTTTGTACAGATTATATTTTATTTAATTGGGGTCCAAGATCAGTGTTCCCATATCATATATGTGAAATGATATGAGCATCATATCATGTTCATCTGTGAAAACGATGTATACCTCATGAGCTGTGCAAAAAATCAGGCGGTAGTGGGATCGGGGCCACGGACCATAGGTTGTCGTCCCTGGGTGCAGAAATTATGCTGGAGGAGGGTGAGTGAGGGGAGGGAGATAGGAGGCTTGGTTTTGCTATGGTGTCACCAGGTAGCTCAGATGAGGGAGATGATGGAGGGATGTTCTGGGGGGAGGCTAACGGGACTTTGTGATAGAGTAGGGTGCAGAGGGGGAGTGGCAAGGTGAAATCCAGGTGTCAGTTTGACTTGGAGGAAGACTGGAGCACTGGGAACACTCCATTTCACTGAAGACCTACAACAGGAGCTGTCCCGAGGCTGCTCCACAGAGGGCACCAAGGTCCAAAAGGTCTATGAGGCCCCTGACAACAGGTGATAAAGGAAGGCAGGAAAAATGCCCAGATTCGGCCGAATGGGCCTGACACGTCTACGTAGACCACCTAGCACGTCATTCCCAACTGTTTTATCTGCCTTGTCCTTTAGATTGGCATCTCATTGAAAGATTGTCTCATTCAACTGTTTTTAGGGCTTAGCATGACACCTGCACACACAGGGTGCCGAAGTCACAGGAAGGAAGGGACGAACTAGGGAAGGGCAGAGCGTCTGCTTTCACAGCAAAGGGCAGACTGCTTCAATTGGCAATGGAAGGGTCCTGCTCTGAGGGTCGACCCTCTCCCATGGCTCATCTTCCACAGGAACCACTTCTGATAAGGGTCAACGAACCCTTCCCCAATCACCCTATGTCATCCAAGTAGGCACACACGCGCGCACACACACCTCCTCCTTGTCAACCCCGGGAGGATGATCTGTGGTGATGGTGTTTTGACAACACACCCATCAACTGTCAGTTCAACATGTCAAAATATTATGTTTCATCACCCAGAACATCATTTTTATTTTTAATTAAAAAAAAAAAAAGTAAAGTAGCAATCCCACTCACAGGGAAGGGGAAGGGGGGAAAGCCACAAGTTAAAGAAAATTAATTTTTCTTTTTCCTTCCTTCCTTCCTTTCTTTTTTTGGACAGAAAAGTAAAAAGCTCATGGCTCAGCCTCATTAACAGCCTTGGGAGGTGAAGCCCAATGCCCAGATGCTGAGATGCAGAGTGGTCAGCTTTGGGGACTTTTCTTGACATCAGTGGAGCTCAGAGAAGACCAGTCTCCTTAGGTCACAGCTACAAATCTTCTGACCCTAACAGGAACACAGAGGTATCTGCAAGAGGTATGCATATCCTCGTGGCCAACAGGAACATTCTAGAAAGCATCATACAAAGCCCATGGACACACACTATTTTACGACAAACCTGCGAGGTCAGAACTGTTCTCCGTTTCAAAGATGAGGAAATTTAACACTTGAGGGATAACCTTCTCATGATCACACCACTGGTGACAAAGGGCTAGGACCCGGCCCTCTGATGTGGGAGGATGAGGCTTCCTCTGATACCCTGCAGCTTCCCTTATTTGCCTGCTGCAGATCTGGTTAGCATGAGGCTACTTCCCTCTGGCTGGGTCCTTCTAGCTTTTATCTTTGACTTTCCAAGGGCCAACAAGAGCTGGTCTATACCATAGTACAGGCATGCCCCAGGAATCTAGCCATCAGCTCCTAGCAACCTTCGACCCTCCAGCCCTTAGACATTTACACATGAACCTAAAGTGGGAAGTGGGAAGATGATACAAAAAATAAAAATTCTAGGCTTAAGGAGCCAAGCTCCAGTTATGTGGATCATTTTTTTACTCATCCGGAACATTCTGAGGAGAAACAAATGGCTCACATGGCAAGCCTCAAGAGCACTGCTTCTGGAACTAGAAGCCAAGGTTCAATTCCCAATCTTGGACCAGAAAGGCGAGTAACCCCAGCAGGCCCATCCCACCTTGGTTTTGACATCTGTAAAAGAGGAACATCAATCAATACTTACTGTTTCAGATTCTTGGGAAGATTAAACAAGAGCAGGTGTGGGACAAGCATGGCGCCCAGCAGGGAAGTGCAATCGCGCAACCTGGGTGGGGTTTTGGTTGTTTGGCTTTGACGTGAATATAGTTTAGATCAGGCTCAATGACTCAGGCGTGATGGCTTTGGTTTGGTTATTTGTTTCCTGGGCAACATTCACCCTCCCTCTGTTTCAATTAGCAGAATGGTGCTGGGGCAGAAAATGCCAGAAGTGGACACAGGAGGCAAGAGAGAGAGAGACAAACTCAGGAGCCTGGGATGCTCTGGTATAGGGATCAATGATCTGGTTTATTCCAGCACCCTCTGAAGGACCAGTGCATCAGGGTACTTTATTCTGATCCAGAATAAAAATTCAGAGTCATCATGGAAAGGCTCAACTGCATTCACTAAACAAAGCAGTAACAGGAAGAAAGCATGTGTCCATGGGACTTGCTCATTTTTGCAAGAAGCTCCCTGGGGCCTACAGGTCTACATGGGTCAGTGCAATTCAGGGGGGACACAAGAGCGAATCTGAGTGTGGATCAGGCTGAGTGCTCCAACTTGTAGCTATTGGCAATGAGGTGGGGCTCTGCTCTCTGGGGTCCAGCTGTCAAGCAGCTCATGCCCCCAGGAGAGGAAAAGAGAAGTCATTTAGTGGCCACTGAAAACATAACAATATCTATAGTTATCATTAATGAACATTAAAGTCCTTTGAGGCTTAGTTTGGACATCTTTAAAACTAAGGAGTCATTCTGGAATCACTGCAGTTCCTCCCTGATACCAGAGAAGGTACTATTCTACCTGCTTTCCTGTTTCAAGAGCCCCAGTTCTCAGAGGCCAGCAAACTGTCAACATAGTCACCATTTCCTTACTACTGGTTGCAGAATGTCCTACTGGTTGAGGACCTTATGATACACAGTCAGGCAGGGCTGTCCCACGGAAGTAGGTCTGAAGTGGCCTCAGCGGCCCAAAAGTGGAACCTGATCTGATGGGCAAACGGGGCCTTCCCCGGCAGAAGCTTCTGACTCCCTCAAAGCTCCCGCCAGCCTCCCAGGCTTTAGAAAAGAGAAAGTGGGGCCAGCCCTTTCCTGACAAATTTTGGGGGTAACCTCACACCCATTATTTCCCTATGAGGCGGTTCCAGCAGGAAGCTGTATTCTCATTTCAGGCTGAGCTATGGGAGCCCCAGGGAGCAAGAGATATTCAGAGGTCATAGTGCTAACAGAAGCCAACCCAGGGAGATGAGGACTCAGGGCCACCTACTAGGTCCCAGGCCCAAGGGCCTCTAAGGGCCACAATCCACTGCATCTAAGATGAGCCTCCAGCCTGCACATGCAGAAGTGAGTGCTTTCTAAGAACACAGACAAGAAGGTATTACTGAGGTGCAAAGAAGCAAACTTCTGTTTGTTTCTATTTTATTGATAAAAATGTTCCAGCTTTCTCTCCATAGCACTTATGTTGCCCCCTCAATTCTTCTCCACTTTTGGGCTTCTAGAACCAAACCAAATCTCCCCCTCTCCTCTTGATAACATGCTCACAGATTATCTCCCTGCCACAGGAAATTTAAACATTCTCAGACAAGTTCTTTTAAGCCCACTTCCCCTGCCCTCCTCCCCACCCCCACCCAGCTGCTGTGTATTCAGGAAATGCAAACCCCACATAAAGATAACCCGGACCAAACAGAAAAGGAGACCAGCTCTGTGACCTTGTTGGGCAAATGACTTCCCCTCCCTGTACGTTGGACTCCACTTTTGCAGAATGAGGAGGTGAAGGGACCCAGTGAGCTCCAATGTCCCCTTTGCCTCTGACTGGCTAAAGCTCAGTGGGATGAGCTTCCCCTAGACTCTGTCCCAGGACACACCATAATCCTGTGCCAGGACATTGAGACAGTAGCACTTCCCACCATGGATACCTTAGTGATCCCTCAAGATCCAGCCTACTGGGAGAAAGATGCTGGGAGTCAGGGCCTCTGGACTTTAGTCTGTTCTGCCATCTTTTGGAAGAGGGAAGGAGAGAGTGGCGGAGGGTATTACAGCAGACTTAGGCTCTAGCTATAACGCTGCAACTAAAAATATAGCACAGTGCATGTGACCATTACAATAAAGGCTATTAAAATATTATTAGAAGGGAGACTGCTCATCAGTGAGAAGGAGCCGATGGTCGATCTCCAAAGCAGTACTAAATGACTCAGTTTAGAACATATTTCCCTCAGCTTTGATGTGATTCTGAAAGCACAGGAGCCTTGTGCTGGGGGGGCACCTGCTGTCACAGTAACTCCAGCACCCCTAACTCCTCAGAGGGTCCAGATGCGATGTGTCCTGATTCCCTGATTCTAGATATGTTTTCAACATCTGCATGTAAGGCAACCCTTTACTGTATCCTTGGCCAAGAGAAGGTGCCTGGGGGAGTCACCCAGTGCAGAATATTTAACCTACCAGTTGAGCCCCCCCACCCCCACAAGGCCAGTCGGATGTTGTAAGTAATCAATCCTGGCTCACAGCTCTGAGTAACTACCATGAGGAGGGGCAGGAAGCATGAATCATCATCAAGAAAGGCTGTTAATAGAGGCTGAGGTTTGCTGCTGGGGTTGGGCATTAACCCCAAGCAGACAGGCCTGGCTGCACGGTTTGACAGGGAACATCAGGACATCATCTTGGAGCCCAAGAGAGCAAGAAGCGGGTCCCTGACTCCAACTACCTCCACACTCAGAGGCTCCCTAGCAACCTTCACCCTTCTAAACATCTGAGCAACACATGAAGAAAGAAGATAGGTGGTTGGCTCCAAATAATTTTTGGTACTCACAGGTTGAACTTTCAGAGGAAGGTGCCAATCCCTGTTTTACAAAGATGTGTTGGTGGCCCCGATGCACTGAAGCCTTAGAGACAGAAGCCCTACACAAACCAATTCAAGAGCAGTGTGTCCTTCAGCCAAGAGCCTTGTGACACAGTCAAATATTATTAACTGCATGACTTCTAGGGCTTTCTTTATGCTATGGGAGATAGTTCTTTAAGAAGGGTGGTGGAGATCATCTATGGGGTTCGAAGCACCTGGCTGGATCTCACTGCCTTAAGAGAATGTCCATTTCTAAACCCTCAGGATGCACGAGGTCCCCACTCCTGCGGCCTACCCCTGACTAACCTTGCCTGCTCCATGGAGCCAGCAAAATTCCTCCTCCAACCCCTCCAGCAAGCCTTCCCGACCACATAAGACACAGCTTCCCCTCCTTGGAAATCTACTCTGAATGCTTTACAGTCTTATGAAGATGTTTTATCCTTTACATCCTTTTTGGTTATGGAGTTTGTTTTATTGATATACTAATTTTTTTGGTGGAGGTAACCAGGGATTGAACTCAGGGATTGACCACTGAGCCACATCCCCAGCCCTTTTTTTTTGTATTTGATTTAGAGACAGGCTCTCACTGAGTTGCTGAGTGCCTTGCTGTTGCTGAGGCTGGCTTTGAACTGACGATCCTCCTGTCTTGGCCTCCTGAGCCACTGGGCTTGCAGGCATGAGCCACCACACCCAGCTAATAGACTAATTTTTAAAGGACTTACAGGTTCCTAGCAACTTTACACATTTTAAGTACCATTTGCCCACTGTATGAGCCTAGAATCACTATGAATAGAAGGTGCTGAGATAAGATCTGTTGCCTGATAGATATCAAATCAGGAAGTGATAGATACAAATCTGGGAGTAATATAAAGCCACTTACTAGAGGGTAAAGTTTAAAAAGTGAATATAAAAATGGAAAAAAAAATTGAGCCAGGTATGGTGAGGCACACCTGTAATCCCAGCAACTTGGGAGGCTGAGGCAGGAGAGTCCCAAATTCAAGTTCAGCCTCAGCAACTTAGTGAGAGCCTCGGCAACTTAGTGAGACCCTGTCTCAAGAAAAAAAAAAAAAAAAAAAAAGACTGAGGATATAGCTCAGTGGTAAAGTGCCCCTGGGTTCAATCCCAGTACCAATAAATAAATAAATAAATAAATAAATAAATAAATTAATATAAAAAGAATGGAAATAAATGGATTTTGAAGACCTTCTCTCCCTACCCTGTCACTGCTGTACCCTGACCAGGGGGCTCTACAAGGGAAACCTTAACAGTGAGTGACATCTCCAGACTCCAGTCCCATCATAGTCATGCCGGAGTATGGGGGTCTCAGCCTCATCCTCAGAACCCATGATTTAGATCCTCTGCAAATAGTCACCAGACCTATGTTCTGTCTTCCCTCAGATTATTTCATTTCATTTGTTTGTTTTTGAAACAGGGTCTTGTTCTGTGGCCCAGGTAGCCTCAAATTCTGGGCTTGAGTGATCCTCCCGCATCAGCCTCCTGAGTAGCTGACTACCCATCTGTACCACCGCAGCTGCCTCCTCAGATTATTTTTTAATACACCCTAGTTCAAGCAACGTCAGAGTGAAGCTGGGAGTCCCACACGTCTCCATTTGCATTCCATTTTGTAATCTAGCTGCGGCCGTATAAAAGCATCACTGAACAAGAGCCCTGGCCTTGGAGATCTCTGTTCTCAGTCCTAATAACATGACGGTGGAGTGCTTATGATGACGTCCAAGCTCCTTGTTACAATCATCTCGTTTAGTACTTGAACAACTCTGTCCACTGCCTGCAGGTGACAGATGGAGCAGCTGAAGCTCAGGGAGGTGAGGCTAGTGCGTGCTGGAGCCGGGGTCAGTCTCGGCTCTTTCTCCCTGCTCCCCAAAGCTCAAATGTCCAACTAGAGTGCTTGGTAGGCTCCCCTCCCACAAAAGGCACACCAGTGGAAAACAGAAAAACCAAAGGCAGACAGGATAGGGTGGGGCAGGGACAAGGCACAGGAAAGGGGAGAAACTGGGAGGAGAGGACAGCGATACCAGAGGAGAGGAGGTGAGGGTCTGGAGGAGAAGGACTGGGACCTTACTTTGGGCCCAGAAGCCCTTCACAGAGTGGAACACAGCAGGAAAGTTGCTGGTGATGCTGGAGAAACAAACCACAAAAAATGCAGAAGCCATTTCCTCTCTCAAGGAAGATAAACAATAGAGTCATAAACAAATTTTACAAAGCTGTCCAGCTATTTAAAGCATCCTGGCAGAAACTCATATTCTTTTTTTTTTTTTTTTTTTTGGTACTGGGGATTGAACTCAGGGGTACTCGACCACTGAGCCACATCCCCAGCCCTATTTTGTGTTTTATGTAGAGACAGGGTCTCACTGAGTTGCTTAGCGCCTCGCCATTGCTGAGGCTGGCTTTGAACTCATGATCCTCCTGCCTCAGCCTCCCTAAGTGCTGGGATTACAGGTGTGCACCACTGTGCCCAGCTGAAACTCATATTCTTTATAAGCATAAAGCTGATCCCCCTGAAAATGGTCAACAGTTACCCAAGGGAGAAGAAAGGTAGGAGGAGAGGGAAACACTCCTTCCCAGTTCTTGTCCTCTTAGGCCTGAGGCTGTGCCTGGTTATACCCTCTCTGAGCTTTGGTTCACTCTTCTGAGTGAACCAACAGGGCCACTGTGAACAAGAAATAGATAAACTTTCTGGCAATATGGTGGATGACTCCATCTTCCTAATTGAAACAACTAATGCATTAGATAAAAAAATTAAATATAAAGGTTGTATGCACACATGGACAGTTGATATAAATGGAAAGATTCTTCAAAGACTAACCAAACAAAGAGGAAAAAAACAAACAAAAAACCAACAACCTAGTAACAACAAAAGCAGGACCCCTGGGAGGTAAGCTAGTACCAAAGCTGGCCTTTACCCTGAAGGCTTTTGGCTCTGAGGATTTCTGTTCAATCCTGAAAATTCTAAGTTTCCCAATGATAGCTGCACAGGCTTCAAAGCCTAGAGATATCCATAAAACGGAGACTTCAAATGTCTCCATTCTTAATGAGAAAAAAAATCCATAGCACAGAGAGAACTTCAAGGGAACTTGATGTTAGGCTGGGAAAATAACCTCCTGGAAGCCGGGCGTGGTGGCTTACGCTTGTAATGCCAGCACTTTGGGAGGCTGAGACAGGAGAATCACGAGTTCAAAGCCAGCCTCAGCAATGGCGAGGCACTAAGCAACTCAGTGAGACCCTGTCTCTACATAAAACACAATATAGGGCTGGGGATGTGGCTCGGTGGTCGAGTGCCCCTGAGTTCAATCCCTGGTACCAAAAAATAAAAATAAAAAAAAAAATAACCTCCTGAAAATTTGTAACCATAAACTGGACTCCACACAGCTCTGCAGTCTGAATTACGTTATTTGTATGGCCAGAAAATCTTGAAGCAAACAATTAATTCAAAGAAATTTTTGACTGGTACCCCCCTACTTCCACATACACATAACCAGCAGCACTTAAAGCAAATCTTCTTTGGAAAAACCATCTTCAAACCACACCTCAAATAGTTCTCAAAGATAAGGTTCCAAGGAAGCTAGGCTCGGTGGCGCAAGCCTGTAATCCCAGCACTTAGGGAGGCTGAGACAGGAGAATCATGAGTTCAAAGCCAGCCTCAGCAAGGGTGAGGCACTAAGCAACTCAGTGAAACCCTGTCTCTACATAAAACACAGAATAGGGCTGGGGATGTGGCTCAGTGGTTGAGTACCCCTGGGTTCAATCTCCAGTACCAAAAAAAAAAAAAAAAAGATAAGGTTCCAAGGAGAATTAGCAGTGACAGAAAACAAGAAATGTGGACCCAGCCAGCAGAAACAACAGGCTACAGAAGCAGACCTCAAGGACCCTGGAACCACCAGACAAGAGATTCTAAAATTTCCAACTAGCTAATTCAGCGTTTTAAAGAAACAGAAATCTCCAAATAGGTGCAAGTAACGAGAGATCAGAAAAATCACTAAGCTGGTTTGAAAAATAAAATCAGAACTTCTAGAAATGACAAATAAAGGAAATAAAAGAAAATAATTTGATGGATGGATTGAACAGCATTTGAGACCCAGAATAAATGAACTCACCAGAAAACATATTTTAAGAAATTATTGAGTTATTCAGAGCTCAGCACTGAGAGACAAAGAGATGAAAGTATAACACAGAGGTCATAAGACACGGAGAACAGCGGGAAGGGCCAATGTGAGTCTCACCAAGGTTCCAGAAGGAGACAAAGAGCAGGAAGAGACAATACTTGGATAAATGAAGGGGGAACTTTCCAGAACTGTTGAAAGATAGGAATCTTTAGCCCTAGGAATCCCAATGAAACTCACACAGAATAAAGACAAATTTATATGCGGACACGTTAGAACACTGCAGAAAAACAAAGAAAACAATATTCTTCAATGTAGCCACAGAGAAGTGCCAGATCCCAGGAACAGCATTTGGACCGACAGCCAACTTTTCAGTAGCAACCCTCAATGCCAAAGGCTGTGGAACAACAGCTTCAATGGTGTAGATAGGTAAAAGGAAAGCCACCTTGCAAAACCAAGAACAAAACAAAGACATTTCCCAACCCACAAAAAATAAAAACCAAAGTGAAAGATCCCAAGAGTTTGCCACCAACAGTCCCCCACCAAAGATAACATGGAAGGATTTATTTCAGGCCAAAGGAAAATGATTCCAGATTCATAGAAGAATGGTGAGATGGTGGCGCACACCTGTAATCCCAGTGACTCGGGAGGCTGAGGCATGAGAATCACAAGTTCAAGGCCAGCCTCAGCAATTTAGCAAGACTCTTAATAACTTATTGAGATCCTGTCTCAAAATTAAAAAATAAAAAAGGACTGGGGCTGTAAGCTCAGTGGTAAAGCACCCCCGGGTATAATCAGTTTTTCAATCAAGAGAAAGGAAAAAGTTGAAAAGATAAAGAAGGAATATACAAAAGTAATTCAACTCCTATTTCAAACTCTCTCCAAGAATCCAATCTATTTTGTTTTAGAATAGAGACACCCTGTCTTTCTTGCTCACTGTTGGATCTCCAGGGTCCAGCATGTTATCTGTTTCAAAGGAAGCTCTCAACAGTCCCTGAAGAGGAAGGGAATAGTCCCCGAATGAATGACTCTGGGTTGAGGATGGGGGTTGAGTGGGCAAGTGGCCAGGCAGACCCTGGAGTTAATGAAGTCCCTTCCAACATGGAGGGGAGGAGAGGAAAAGGTAAATGGCACCAGTCTCTAGAAGAATTTATTAAAAAACAAACAAACAAAAAAAAAACAGCCGGGTGTGGTGGTGCACATCTGTAATCCCAGCGGCTTGGGAAGCTGAGGCAAGAGAATTGTAAGTTCAAGGCCAGCCTCAGCAACTTAGTGAGGTCCTAAGCAATTCAGCAGGACTCTGTCTCTAAATAAAATACAGAAAAGGGCTAGGGATGTGGTTCAGTGGTTAAGCACCCCTGGGTTCAATCCCTAGTACAAAACAACACAAAACAAAACAAAACAAAACAAAACAAAACAAGAACGAGAAGCTGAGTTGTAGGCATGCCAACCATCTCCAAATCCAAAGACAGAGGCACGTGGACGAGTCTTTGAAAAGCCAGTCTTGTGGATCCATTTGGCAAAGCAGAGATCAGCAGACAGAAGTTACAGAGAGGCAACATCTGTCCCAATGTTAGGAAGAATTTCCCAACAAGTAACTGCCCGACCTTGGTTTGCAGTGGGCCTGGTTCATGGTCTAATGTCTCTTTTGTCTATGTGAGAATCTGTCCGGCATGTACTAGGCATTCTAGACTGAGGACTGAACAGTCTCATTCTGTCCTATCCTACAGATTCTTTCATCCAAAATTCCCTAAAAGACCTGTCCAACGTCCCAGATTCCAGAGGTGGAATAAGGAATAAGAGCTCCACCCAGACACTCAGCTCTGAGGCCTTCGGGCCAGAGCACACACCTCCCGGCCACACACTCACTCTGCCCTTGTTCCGGGACATCCCACCACGGCAAGGGATCACAAAAGCATGGTAGGATTTGTTAAAATGAAACTTCCTCCACCTTTAGAAGGAAGGCAAGCTCACCTTGACTTTGGCAGCAGAGGGCTGAGTTGGGGGCCTGGCTCTGGGGGCTTCTCCTGCGGCCGGTCAGTCATGCTGCTTTCATGCTGCTGGGCTGGGAAGAGGAGACCTGGGTCTGAGGAAAAGGAGAAGGAAAGATCATTTCCTCATCGTTGGCTCTTAGCTTGCCTCCTCGGTCCTGCGGAGGATACCACCCAGAAGCCCAGGGAGGTCCTGAGGCTGCCTTTAGCCCTCAGACTAGGGGAGCAGGCAGGAGCGTGGTGGACAAACTTGTCCCAAGACCTTCACCATGCCCGGCAGGGCACTGAGGAATAAACCCACAAGATGAATTAGACAGATGTGGTCCTTGCTCCCAAGAAAGCAAAGGGTGGGGAGAATACACGTTTCACTATAGAATTTGGTAAATGCTGTGATTTCCCCAAATTCATCTACCATCCTCTGTTTTATTGGATTGCCGCGGAAGCTTATGAGCACCATGGCATGGCATTTCTCAAATCATTCATGAGGAAGGTCTATTTTGTTTTAATTTCTAACCCATCACAGACAAATATGCTTCTGAAATATGATACAAAATGAAGTGATAGAAAAATGAAAAAATATTCATACGCAGTATTAGCCCACTTTTTTACTTTTTGGGTGGGGTTGCTGGGGATTGTATCAGAGGTGCTTTACCACTTAACTACATCCCCAGCCCTTTTGCCTTATTTTGACCAAGTCGCTGAGTATATCACCAAGTTGCTGAGGCTGGCCTCAAACTTGTAATCCTCCTGTCTCAGCCTCCCAAGTCATTGGGATTACAGGTGTACTTCACCATGCCTGGCTAGCCCACTTTTTAAAATTATTATTATTTGATACAACAGAGTATTGAGAGTGAAAGTTGCTAAGTGTCTGCTCTGTTTCTGTCCTTCTCTTGCGGATTGTGGCCTAGGAGGCAGTAGGCAGGCAGCACCATCCCAGAATAACAGTGTGGGGTACTGCTATAGACACACGTGCACTACATCACTCAACTTTCTTAGGATGTCTGGCTGGTATCTTGGTTCAGAGAGGGAAGCCAGAAATAAAAATGATTTCAAAGTCGCTCTCTGGACTACAGAAAATTAGTTCAGTGGGTGTCTCTGTGGGAAGGAGAACCACACAGAGACTTTGGGGGAGTGGGGCTTGGGGTTGTCTGGAGACGGGTGGGGGCATCAAGTCCCTGGGTTCAGCTAACAAAGCGTGAGGCTCTGTCCCTTCAGCCCTGTCTGCCCTGACCTTGGACTTCCAACCCTAGGCTACTTCCCTGCATTCAAGAACAAAGAGTCACCTATTAAAATTGACTTGGGATATTTGAGAAAAGAAATCATTTTCCAAATGTCAAGAGGGCTGCTGCTGTTCATTCGTGCTAATGCTCTACAAATGATTTTTTTTTTTTTTTTAAATTGAGAAATCCTTTGTCTGTGACAGCCAGTGCCAAGAAAAAAGCCTTTATGTACCCGGTGCCTTACTGCTTGAGGGAGCTACTCCAAGTCATTGCCACCCATCTGGATATTCAAGAGAAAGTGCTCACTGCTCTAAACTCTCAGCCTTTAAGTAGTTCTTATCTTCAACTTTAGGAGAAGATAACTCTGCAGAAGAAAACTTCCCTTTTCAAAGGCTTATTTGTTTGTTTGTTTTTCTGTTTGTTTTTTTTTAAATGCAAACACACTCACACACTCACTCCCAGCTTCAAACACTAAATCATCTGCAATTTTGGAGTTTGTTGCTCATGAAATTTTAGCGATAAGCACATCACAAACATTCCTATAGCAACAGAATGTTTTTGAAGCAGTGTCTGTAATGTTACAAAGATTGTATATCATTATCTCTGAATGCTGGCGGAAGAGAAGGTTATGGGGGAAAACTGTTTATGTACAAATAAGTCAATACAGTAGCTGGCAACTGAGTTGCAGACCTCACTGGAGAACCAAATCACGGCAGGGGTGGAAGCAGGAATGTACTTAGTTTCCAGGAATAAATTCACTGTCCTTACCCTCAACATATGAAAATAACCGGCCAGGCTTCCCTGCAGCAGCCTGAGTCCTTGGCAACTGCTGGTTTCACAGGCAAGAGTTACTTTCATTGCTCATTTGCCCAATGTCAGGCATGGGGCTAAAGATGGATTCCTCTTCAAAGAGGCTCAAGAGAGACATATACACAGATCATTACCATTCCCCTTTGCTACAAGAAAAGACTACCGGCTGGAGTTAAGAGAAAGAAAATAAAACTTGTTCAATCCATCCACTCAGCGGTCCATTCTTCTCTCTGAAGTCAACTTGGGTACCTAATTTGTAGTAGGTAAGCGCAAGGCACCAGGCGTACAAGAGTTACATGAGACCAAAGTGTTCCCTATCTTCGTGGGGCTTAGAGTCTAGTGGGAGTTGTTAACATTAACAGGTCAGAAACTAAAAATAACCCTAACATATAATGGACTGGCATGGAAAAGGGTCAAAGTGTTTCCTGAGTTAGTTTTCAATTTAAGCACTAAGAATCAATTAGTGAAGCAAAGAAGGGAGGGAAAGGGTAGAGAGAAGGGGTGCTGTGAGCTCCGTAGGCAGCCTGTGCAAAGGGCCTGTGACAGGCAGGAACATGGTGGTTTTCCCGAGAAGGAAGGCCCTTATTAAGATCACGCTGGTTCCTGATCTTACCTCATGCTCCATTCACTGTGGTAGTCAAGACAGGCATTAAAGCATTTTGTTTGTTTGTTTTAAAGGCACCCAAGAAGTTACTGAGGACAATAATTGTTAATTTCTCCCTCTTCCTAGGCTGGCATAAGGCATCCAAAATTGGGGCCACCTAGCCCTCCTTTTCAATGTGCATCAAGTTTTAGAATTCTTATCCATTTCTTTTTTTTTTTTCTGCAACAGTGGCAACTTGGTTAAATTCTGTTTGGCCAGGGGTACAATTAGTCTGAAATCAGACTGAGAGTGAGTGGGGTTTGGGGACATGGTTGAGCATCCTATTATTAAAATTATTGCTGGAGCAGCCTCATGTGGATCATATTGTAAGGAAAGTCACACAATTTCAGCAGAGAATATGGGCTTTGGAGCTAAGCAGACCTGTACTCCGAGCGGGCCCTACCTCTCACTGGCTCCATGGCCTTGTTCCTCTTCTGGAAGATGGGGTTGGCAGTGCCAGGGGTCTCCAGGAGATCAGAGAGAACACAGGTCTACACTGAATGTGCTCCTGGGCTCCCTGACTAAGTGACAGCCATTACTGTCACTCCACTAGTGAGTAGGGCAGCCATGCATCTCCTTCCATGTGAAAATCATCAGGAACCCAAAGGATGGCCCAGTCAGTGTCTGGGCAGCCTGGCAAGGGTGAGAGGTCACACAGACATCACTGACCAGGGGTTCTGATGATTCACCATTTCTTGATCTCCATCCTCAAGCATCCTCAGCCACTGTACGGACAGATCCCACAGCAATCCAGATACCATCTGGGGGCTTCCAGAGTGCTCCACCCAGGAGTTCAGGGCTGGAACACCCTGAACTCCCCCACTCATGACAGGGGTCCCTCAGGACAAAAGAACCAAATCCCGGATGGTGGAGGAGGTGGAACAGCTAACACATTCTGGAGGCATAATCCAGGCTAGGCATGGTGCTGCAACTTCTCAGACAGGGCCTCCAACAGTTAAAACAATCCTGCAGAGGGCTGGGGTGGTGGCTCAGTGATAGAGCGCTTGCCTAGCATGTGTGAGGCAGTGGGTTTGGATCTGAGCACCACATCAAAATAAATAAATAAAATAAAGGTATGGTGTCCATCTATAATTAAAAATATTTTTTAAAAAAAATCTTGCAGAATCCCCATCAGTTTTATAGGTGATCACTGTTTTATAGGTGACTTGTCCACGGCCACATAACTGACTGTCTTGAAGTCCAAAGTCCTTCCTCTCAACCCCATCCACATCTCCTTATAGGAATCTTGCTCATCTTCTCACACGACCACTGAGGAAACTCCCTGGAAGGTTGTGTGACTCCAAGGGCCCACAGCCTGCAAGCCACAAGGCAAGGCCAAAATCGTCCCTATATTCCACACTGCTGTCTGAGCTTCAGTCTCCCTTCTGCACAATGGTGGTGATAAAGGTTCCCTCACATACTCTGCTGCTGTTAGAGTGAAGAGGAAATGAAAAGCCTCAGGGAGGGAAAAAATGAACATATAGAAACAAGCAGAGAGGCCAGAGATGGGGCTCAGTACTAGAGCCGCTGCCTGGCATGCATGAGGCCCTGGGTACCATTCCCAGCACCACCAACAAACAAATTAATGAATAAAATTAAAAGTCAGGCACATAGAAACTCAAACCAAAGAGGAAGGGTTCCCCTGAGCTGCAAGACTGCTGAAATGAAAAGAACAGCTCACTTCCCACCAGTCAGGGGTGGGTGATGGCCCGGGAGGGAGGGACACGGGATGCAGACGATGGGCTTCTGAAAGGGGAAGCAGGGCCAAAATGAAGCGTGAAGAATTCCCTCCATGCCACCCACAGTACATTAGAAACTGGTACAGATTTTAAAAAGGAAAAGGAGTCGTGTGGGGGAGGGAAGAAAAACGAGGAGGAGAAGGAGAAAGAATTAAATGTAAAACAGGATCTACAGAGCATCTACACAAGTGCTGAGAGCGATCGATGCATGAGAAATCTTAGACTCCAGGCTCTTGGGGACCAACCCCTGTCAAGTGAGTGCTCCTCTGTGGAGATGATGGAAGGATATCTAAATTTTATTTTATTTTATCTTATTTTTTGGTACCAGGGATTGAACCCAGGATTGCTTAACCACTGAGCCACATCCCCAGCCCTTTTTATTTTTTTGAGACAGGGTCTTCCAGAGTTGTGCAGGGCCTCACTAAGTTGCTGAGGCTGGCTCTCACTTGCAATCCTTGTGCCTCAGCCTCCCAAGCTGCTGGAATTATAGGTGTGCTCTATTGTGCCCGACATGGACAACTAAATGTTCAAGGGAGACCCAGAAACTTTTTAATATGAGGAAAGCTCTCAGCATCTCTCTTCTTCTGATGCTATACCCTACCCTACTCCACAGAAACTAAAGAAAAGAACAATTTTCATGCACTGGAGGAAAAGGGCCCCAGCTAGGCCATCATGAGATGTAGGCAGACCACTTCATCCAGGCTTCCTGCACCTGCTCATTCCAGAACACAGATGCCTGGGCCTTTCATATCCATGTTGGAGCCTCCCAAACACCTAGAGAATGTCAAAATGGAATCATCACAGGCCAACAGTGGATGGCAGCCACATTCTATTCTTAACCTCAAGCCTCCCACCTTGCTCACACACCAACCAGCTTATCCTTCAAGTCCTGAGGTACTTGAAGCTCTTTCCTGCCCCAGAACTTTTGCACATGCTGGCCTCTCTAGTTGGGTGGGATGTTCCTTTCCCAGCTCTCTCATTAACACCTGATCACCTTTCAGGTTATAGCTTCAGTGAGATATCTCCAACCCCTCAAAATGGGCAGCAGCACTTATCATAGTTCCAATTAGTTATTTATGTGATTAACCAGTTGGTCTTCCCATTTGAACCATAATAATAGGGCAAGGGCTATGTCAAGTATTTTTCACCATTGAGCACTGGCCCAGCACAGAAGCTCTCAGTCCTGACAGAGCC
Organism: Geosciurus inauris; assembly: GCA_004024805.1. Classification (NCBI taxonomy): domain Eukaryota; kingdom Metazoa; phylum Chordata; class Mammalia; order Rodentia; family Sciuridae; genus Geosciurus; species Geosciurus inauris. The sequence continues at coordinate 76,368 of PVHX01006502.1, read as the reverse complement.
TCAGATTCATCTGGGGAGCTTTAAGGCAGATGCTTAGGTCACACCACAAACCCGTTCAACCATAGTGTTCACAGTCTGCCAGGTGGCTGTACTGTGGCCAAGGCTGAGAACCACTGACTTGAAGAAGAGGCCTTGGCTTGTGTCCTAGAGCAGCCTGTAGTGGCTCAGGGAGTTCCAAAAGGACCTTGCCGCCTTTGCCTGTGCCTACAATGTATCACTTAAATGCTGTTTTCCACCCTAGAGATTAATTTTGAGGAAATTCTGGAAGAGGGAAACAGAATCCTCATTGTTAACCAGGAATACTACTCCTTTCATTGGATGCTCCGTGCGGCCCCTCCCCCAGCACTTCTCTGTCCCCTCACCCTGGCTAATCACCTTCACCCTCAGAGCCACAAGACTGCCCTGATACATTTACTGACATATCCCTAATCTCTAATTTTTAATTAAAATAAGTCTGGCTACCCTACACAGTAACACTTAAAGTTTCACATTCAATTTTATCAAAACAGTAGAGTTCAAAGACAGTTCATGCAGGGACAGGCCCTCCAGGCCAGCCCCAGGTGGACAGGTAGAGCATTTCCCAGAAACTGCCTATGAGGCATTGAGGCGAGGGAGCTTTTTCAAGCAGGGGCCATCTGCACTGACCGGGCCTTCCGAGGACAAGTCAAGTAGGAGCTGTCCCTTCCTACCTGGTAACCTTCACTGGAGGGGAGGGACGCATGTATGAAAAGGAACTCTGCTATTAAAACACACACAAAGTAATAATTCCAGGTCCCAGAGCCATTCCCAGCCCAAGAACCCTGATGGAGTGGGTCCCAGGACCCTGAGAGAAATAGGCTCAGCGAAATAGGCTCAGTCAACTAAATTAGAGGAAGGGTGAGCTCTCACAAAAGCCACACTGCTCCATATTCTGTGTCCATGGAAAGGACACTTCACACCTGCTTCACATCCTTCACACCCACTGGACTGGCCATAGCCAAAGAAAGGAAATTAGCACTGGTGTCGATGTGAAGAAACTGGAACCCTTGCCCATCCCCAGGGGGAAAACATTGCAGCCACTGCAGAAAACACCTTGGGGGCCTCGAAATAGCAAACACACGTGACCCAGCAATCCTGCCCTCAGACATATGCTCCCAAGAACTGGAAACAGATTCTCAAACAAAAACTTGTGCACAGATGCTACTACCAGTTATTAGTCACCATAGCCAAAAAGGGGGAAATGACCCAAATGTCCACTAACTAATGAACACATACACAAAATAGAATGTTTTTCAGCCATAAAAAGGAACTGAATACTGGAACATGCTAAGACACGGATTAACTTTGAAAACACTGTGTTAAGTGAAAGAAGTAGAACACAAAGGGACACATTCTAATATGATTCCTTTTATCTGGAACATCCAGAGCAGGTAAGTCCACAGGGAAGGAAAGCAGATCGGCGGTTGCCAGGGGCTGGGGAAGGGAATGGGGAGTGACGCTAAATGGTCAGGGGTTTCCCTTCCAGGGGATGCAAATGCCTTGGGGCCAGGTGTGGTGACGCATGCCTATGATCTCAGCAACTTAGGAGGCTAAGGCAGGAGGATCGCAGGTTCAAAGCCAGCCTCAGCAACTTAGCAAGGCCCTGTCTCTAAATTAAAAAAAAAAATTATATATATATATATAAAGGCTTGGAATCAGGCTGAGGTGACATTGCACAGCTCTGTGAATATACTACTTGTGTCCTTTAAGATAGCCAACTGTTAATTTTATGCTATGTGAGTTTTACCTCAAGTTTAGAAAAATGAATGAATCTTCTTGGTCCCCACCATGAGAAATTGATTCAGTCCTGGGCTGGGCACTAGGACCCATTTTTCCAAAGAATATCCTACTTGATTCTGGGATGAGTGGTTCCCAGACACAGACCAAATGGCAGGAAAAAATGCCTTTACTTCAGACAAGTCAATAACAACAGGTGCTATTTACTGAGTACCATGTGCATGCCAGGCACTAGGCTTGGAGCTTTCCAATACACTGTCTCAGATTCCCAGTGTAAGGTAGGAATGCACTCTGTTCTATTTTATAGCTGAGGAGATGGAGGTTCAGAGAGGTTAAGTCAACTGCTTTGGGCACACAGCTGATTAACAATGGAATCAAACCAGTATCTGTCTGACTCCACAGACCATATTTTTTTCCATCATTCCACACTATGCCATTTTGGCCCTTAACAAGTTCTTTCTTCCATGTGGCAGAAATGTCACTTCTGTATTATAAAGGTCAAGCATCCCTAATTTGAAAATCTGAAATATCTCAAAATCCCAAACTTTGGGGTTACCAATGATACCACAAATGAAAATTCCATACCAAAAAATTTTGTTTCCTGCATAAAATTATTAAAAATATTGTATTAAGCTGTTTTCAGGCCCTGTGTATAAAATGCATATGAAACAAATGAATTCTGTATTTACCCTTCGGTTCCATCCCCAAGATTTCTCATTATGTATATGCAAATATTCCAAAAAACATTTGAAATCCAAAACACTTCTGGTCCCAAGCTTTTCGGGTAAGGGATACTCAAAAGTATGTGCAAAAATGCTCCTTAGAGACCAAGACCATTTTACTCAAAGTGTGGTCTTCAGAACAGCAGCCTCAGTATCCCCCAAGGATTCATGGAAACTTTCAGTCCTCACCCCAAGTTTGCTGACTCTGCTGTCCCTGAATAATTCATGTGCACGTTGAAGTGTGACCATCACTGGTCTCGAGACCGTGGCTGGCTATTTAAATTAAAGTTAAACTCAGTTCTTCTGTTGCATTGGCCACGGGTTTAAACAGCTTTTTTGCCACTGTGACTAAAAGATCTGACCAGAATAATTGTAGAACAGGAAAAGTTTATTTGGGGGCTCCCAATTTCAGAGGTCTTAGCCCATAGGCATCAGGCTCCATTCCTCAGGGTTCTAGGTGAGGCTGAATATCATGGCCGAAGAGTGTGGCAGAGGGAAGCAGCTCACATCGTGATCAGAGAGCAGAGAGATAGGTCTCCACTCACCAGATACAAATATATACCCCAAAGCCACGCCCCCAAGGCCCACCTCCTCCAGCCACACCCCACCACTTCAGTTACCACTCAGTTAATCCCTATCAGGGGATTAAATCACCAATTGGGTTAAGACTCTTACAATCCAGTCATTTCTCCTCTGAACGTTCTTGCATTGTCTCACATGAGCTTTTGGAGGAACCTCACATCACATCCAAACCACAGCACCATGTTTGGAGATGCCTAACAGCCTGCTGTGGCTGAGCTGCTGCCACCATGGGCAGCAAAGTAGAATGCTTTCACAGGAGCAGAAAGCTCCATGGGGACAGAGCTCTCCAGAGCAGGGCGGCTGAACAGAGCACTGTGGACACTGTGGGTTGGATCACGCTTTGTTCGGGGGCACTCTGTACAGAGCAGAGCAGTGGTTCTCATCCTGGAGTGATTTTGCCCCTCCAGAGGTGCTTGGCAATGTCTGAGCCATTTTGGTTGTTGCTGCTGGGGGTTCTATGAATGACATCTAATGGACAGGAGCCAGGGATACTGCTCAACATCCTGAAATGCACAGAAGGACCCCCCCACAACAATGAATGACCAGATCAAGAATGTCAGTCATGCTGAGGATTGAGTAACCCTATCTCAGAGAAATCAAGAAAACATGGTCAGCCTCAGTGAAACTGGTAGCAGGAGGCTCATGAGATCAAAGTGCCCCTAACCTTTGCCAAACTCAGAACTCTGAGAAGCTACTGTCTAAGCAAGTGGATGCCTATTTTTGCCAAGAATGCATACTATGAAGTCCTGGTTTCCAGATTAATTGATGAGCTCATCACTAAAATGAAATCCCTATGCTTCAAATCCCAAGTACTAGGAGAGAATGGAATTCATTTTTGGCATTGGGGTGTGGAATGTGTGGTAACTTCTGCATAGAGATCATAACCTGCTGGAGGCCAGGTGCAGACAGATCATCTATCGATTCACTGAGAAGTATTTATCAAGCACCTATTACATGCTGGGTGCCCTTCTAGTGTTAGAAACACAGCAATAAACACAAGATCCCTGTCTTTGCAGAGCTGGCATTCGAGTGGAGGACAGCAACAGTCCACAAGCAAACAAATGCAGCAGGTGTGTTATGAAGGAAAATAAAGCAGGGACAGAGGAGTGATGGGGATAGGTGGGATCTATTTGAGGTCACCTGAGGAGGTGAACTCTGGGCAGAGACCTGAGACTGAACTAGGTGACTGGAGAAGGGAAGGAAGTCATAGGCAGAGAAGCAGAGGACACTGAGCCCTTTGGAGGAATGAGCTTGGGGAGGGGGCTGACAGGTGAAGTCAGCAAGGTGAGGAGAGGCCAGGAAGCCATAGGGGGACCGAGGGCAGCAGAAGAGCTAGGGTACAATTAACTTCCCATGGGGAATAAACTACAGGAGGGCAAAAGTGTTATAGGCAAGACCATACCCAAAGGACTTAAAATCAGCATACTACAGTGATGCAGCCACATCAATGTTTATAGCAGCTCAATTCACAATAGCTAAGCTATGGAACCAATCTAGGTGGCCTTCAACACATGGATAAAGAAAATGTGGTACACATACACAATAGAGTATTACTCAGCCTTAAAGAAGAATGAAATTATGGCATTTGCAGGTAAATGGATGGAACTTATTCCATGCTAAGTGAAATAAGCCAATCCCAAATAAATAAAGGCCGATTTTTTTCTCTGATAAGCAGACGCTGATCCATAGTGGTGGGCGGTGGGTAGGGAAGAATGAAGGAACTTGGGATTGTGCAGAGGAGAGTAAGGGGAAGGGTGGGGCTATGGGGATGGGAAGGATGGTAGAATGAGACATTATTTCCCTATATACATGTATGATTACACTACTGGTGTGACTCTGCACCATGTACAGCCAGAGAAATGAGAAGTTGTGCTCCATTTGTGTACAATGTGTCAAAATGCATTCTACTCTGGTGTGTAACTAATTAGAACAAATTAAAAAAAGAAGAAGGGGAATAGAATAGAAGCAGGGGATCAGAGGAGGGGGGAAAAGGGAGGTACTGGGGAATGAAACTGATCAAATTATACTGTCTTATTGTGTGCATGTATGAATATAACAAATCTCACTTATGCATAATTTTAATGTGCCAATAAAAAGGGGGAAAAAAGGCAAGACCAGTTATGAGGCTGCTGCAGACTTGCTGGCAAGAGATGGTGATGGCTTATTATTAATTAATTAACCAAATCATTAATATTAATATTCATTCTCTACTTGGTCAATGCTGTTAATATTCTATTTCAGATATATCATGGGGAGACCAAGCATGGTGTTCAAGCGACTTCTATAGGAAGATGCATTCTGTATTTCAAATGATCAACTTGAAACCTTTCCCATCAGCCCTGGCTTTTTTTTTTTTTTTCCCAACTTTTTTGTTTTTTTAGTCATAGGCAGACACAATAACTTTATTTTTACTTATTAATTTGTATGTGGTGCTGAGGATCAAACTCAGTGCCATATCTGCGCTAGGCAAGCACTCTAGCGCTGAGCCACAGCCCAGCCCCAGCCCTGGTTTTAAGCTGAGGATTGTGGACGGCAGGGAAGGGAGTCGGGGGTGAGGGCAGAGCACCAAGAGGAACAGGCTACAGCCCGCAATCAAGCCAAGAGAGTAGTGTGCACGGACTGTCCCCATATTGCTCTTGCCAGGATGGTTGGGCAGCAGACAGATGGGCCCCAGCTGCTGCAGGCAGACAGGAGAAGCGCTGCCTCTCCCAGAAGGACAGGAACCGCAGCTTCATCCCAAGATTGCTGGGGAGGGTTCTTTAAGAGCAGAGGAGCTTTAGCTTATGCAGTTTCTGAGGTTTCAGGGCAACATAGGGTTATGAAGTCATCAGATGTACAGTGGAATAACCTACTTGTGCCTCTTCCTAAATGCAGGACATTGGGCACGTCACTGACTCTCCCTGGATCTCAGCATTCTCCCCTGAAAAATGGAAACAGCACCCCTGCTTCCCTGGACTGGTCATAGTGGGTCAAATAGTTGGCAGTCGTATTGAGTGGGGTGACCATTTGTGGACCATGTGGTCACATGCACCTTCTGGAGCAGACAAAGAGCCCACTGTGGCCCATGGGGACGGTTTAGTAGGAGGCAGCTCCTACCCTCCAGCAACACATGATCAGGAGGGTCCCACACATGAAGTAGGTCCCACTAAGTTTTCTTTCTCTCAGTTCCTGGAGGCCACTGCCCAGATCATTTCCTTGCCTTTAGAGTAGAGCCACCAGCCTCTGGGGGCTTATGTCCTTTGCTCATCTCCAGACTGGCCACAGGCCTGGTGTTTCTGCTGAAGCAGAAAAAGATGGTGCGAAAAAGGTAAAGCTGGCAGGACAGAGAGGGGGAACCAACCTGGGACTGCCTTCAGCAAGGCCTTCCTTCCAGCCCTTTCTTCCTTCCTCCAGTGGACACCTGGCTGCAAGACAAAAAAGAAAACCAGGAGGGGTAGAGGGCCGGGACACCCACTCCTGACCCCAAGATGGCCTGGAGCTCAGCTTCTCCCCAGTGCTTCCCAAGAAACATCTAGAAGAGAGGCCCTAGCTCTGAGTCATCTGAAGCGGAGAGGAGACCTTGTAAAAATAACTCCAAGTATGAGGCCCCTCTATTCATACAATTCACGATTCAAAGAACAAAAAGCAGGGCAGGAAGCAGAGGAGGAAAGTGTCGTTCATATCAGGTTCCTTCACATGACAACCAGCCAGGAGCTCACTTTGCTGAGCCCCTCTCCTCCCCCTCCTGGCGCAATTACATAAGCAGAGAGAGGGTCTCCCTGCACCTTTCTAGTGCCCCCCTTCCTGTTCCTGGTAAGCATGGCCAGGATGAAATCGGCCCAGGCTATATTCTTGCCTGGTCTGTCTGCCCTGGGACAGGGAATTCCTTGAAGATACAAGAGACTCTGCTGAGCCCAAAGGGTGGAATTTTTGGCACTGTGGCCGTGCGAGGGAGGCCAGAAGGGCTGGCCAGGCCCCCGTTGGCATATGTGGAGGAACTTCCTTGAAAGAACTTGGATTTAGGAAAGCTGAGCTGCACAGCTTGGGGGCTCCATGGCTTTGGATAATCCTGGTTAAATTCAGGGTTGCTGTCAACTCCCCTGTTCTCCGCTTTCTGGGAGACCTGGTCTTCATGCACAGGAAGGTAAGGCCAGGGATTTTGAAATAAGAGTCCCATAAGAGGAAAAGCAAAGGAATAACCAGGAATAAGGAGGCATAAGAAATTTTAAAAAAGGATCCTAGCTGGGCATTGTGGCGTACACTTATAATCCCAGTGGCTCGGGAGGCTGAGGCAGGAGGATCGCAAGTTTAAAGTCAGCCTCAGCAACGTAGGCCCTAAGCAACTCAGCAAGATCTTATCTCTAAATAAAATATTAAAAAGGGCTGGGGATGTGGCTCAGTAGTAAAGTGCCCCTGGGTTTAATCCTTGGTACACAAAATAAATACAAATATATACACTGAATAAATATACACCTTATACCCTTATATTGTATAAATACAGTAAGGTAATGGGGCTTGTCACAGAGGGTGCTTAGGAAAGGCCTTGGTAAGAAGGCGTCAGTGGAGCTGAGAACTAAATGAGTGTCAGGTAAAGACCTAGAAGTGAACACTCCTAGCAAATGGGACTGAAATAGGGATGTGCTTGTGTGGCAGAGGCACAGTGGGTGGAGCCTGGGGCTTCATCGTGTAAGGTGGCGGTTCTCCATCTGGAATGATTCTGCACTCTGGAAGACATCTGGCAGTGTCTGGAGGCATTTGGGGGCTATTGGCCTCTGGAGGGCAGGGATGCTGCTACACACTTCACAATGCACGGGCAGCCCCTCCCAACACAGGATTATCTGGCCCACAATGTCCATAGTGCAGGGCCAAGAAACTGGGATACAGGGTTTGCCAGAAAGGGAAGGAAGTTTGTGCACTCCCAGAAGCACATGCTGAGGACCTAGTAACGCCTCATGCCCACCAGAGTGTGAGCCTGACTCACGGTTCAGGATCCCATCCGGGGCCAGGGTGCACATGCTGGGATGAAAGGGAATGGTGTTAGGATGGGCTTCTCAGCTGGGATGAAGTCACTCCAACCTAATGTGGAGCTAAGAGGGAGCTCCTGGAACAGAGACAAAGGAGGTCAAGGGCAGGAGGGCCGTGGAGGCTGTTTTCAAGCAGACAGATGCCACAAACGGCCGTTTTCCTGCAGCTGATGCCTTGAAAAATCAAGGCAGGGCCTTGGGTCCAAGCGTCACAGTGCAGGGGGCTGAGGGCTGGAAAATGCCATCGCTCAGACAGGTGTGGACAGCACAATTGAGGCCATGTGTAGATAGCTCAGGGCTCAAGATCAAATTGCCAGGACAAATAGCCTGGGCTGAACAGGAGGGGCTTGGGTATGAGTGACCCAGGAAGAGGCCCATCAAACCCAACAACACAATATCTGGAAGGTGCAAACAGGGAACCAAGATGTGCTAGGAAATAAGAGGCTGCTTCAGTGTGATCTCAGATTTGGTGATTGCCACAGAGTGAGTTGTCCTCTGCTCCTCTGGGGATGGTGGCACTTAGAGATCAGGCCACCCAGCTACTGGCCAACCTGACAACACTTTAGACTGTGAGCTATTCCCAAAGTCAAGTAAGTCTACAGGTCTGGGAAAGTGGCTGAGATCACCAATGAGTGACAGGAGTTCACCCCAAGGCTGCCCCTCCTCCTCACCTATTGACAGTCTCCATGATTCTTCCAGAGAGGCTGGTTTCACCTTGTTAGAGAATATAGAAGAGGTCCTCATCACTTAGAAATAAGACACAATTCTCATCTTAGAAGCAGGCCTGCGCCCTTTCCTGGTCTCTACCCCAGAAATTTTTCTAATTTGGAGGAAGAGTGGAAAAGAGCAGCTGTCTCCTACTTTGTTTCAACAAAATTTCTGGTAGCATCCTCAGGTCCATGTTTGTGTGTACATTTTTAAATACACTCTAGTTGAGGTCATAGTGTATATACAATTTTGCATCCTGCTTATAGCATAAGAATTTCTCATATTATTAAAAGCTCTTTATAAATATTTGTTTTAACCACTGAATAACAATCCACCAAAAATTGGGGTATCTGTGGCCATACTTCCCTGAACGCTCCCAATCTCATCTGAAAATTGAGGTACATCTCTGCCATAGTATGGATCTTTTTTTTTGGTACTGGGGATTGAACTCAGGGGCACTCAACCACTGAGCCACAACCCCAGCCCTATTTTGTGTTTTATGTAGAGACAGGGTCTCACTGAGTTGCTTAGCGCCTCACCATTGCTAAGGCTGGCTTTGAACTCACAATTCTCCTATCTCAGCCTCCCAAAGTGCTGGGATTACAGGCGTGTGCCACCATGCCTGGCTCATAGTAGGGATCGTAAGTGTCCTCCAAAGCCCAGGTGTTAAAGGCATGGCCCCTAGATAGGCACTACTGGGAGGTGCCAGAATCTCTAAGAGGTGGAGCCTAGTGGGAGGTCTTTGAGTCATGGAAGATACTGGGACCCTGGTCCCCCTGCCCCTGCCTTTCTCTCTTGATTCCCAGCCATGAGGTAAGTGGTTCTGTTCCGCCATGTGCTTCCTCCATGATGTGCTGCCTCACTACAGGCCCAAAACAATGAGACCATTAGATCATGGACGGACACCTCTAAAACTGAGCCAAAACCAACCTTTTCTCTTCATAAGTTAATTATCTCAGGTATTTGCTATAGCGATGGGAACATGACTAACTCAGAGTCCCATGGCCTCTGAGGATTTATTTCAAATAATAACAAGATTTTCAAGCCAACCCCCAGCATTGAATATGAGAATCATCACCATCTTCTGAACGCTTACTATTGTGTGTCAGGCATTTCCCCACCACACTGAGTGGTGGTGGAGATGGCTTAACACTGTACTATCACATGCAAAAGTATTCCTCTTCTTCAGCCTTGGAACCTCTACACTTGGAGGAGGGTCATAGTCCACTCTTCTTATTGAAACACCAGAGACTAACCCTCCTCGCTCAGGTGAGGGAAGCTCCAGTTCTAATTAGACACTGGAAATAAAGGAATGAGGATTAGGTGCCCAGAATCCAAAGCAATGTGCACAACCGAAAAGTTCCAGAATGGTCATCAGGTCTAGGGATACTCAGAGGTTGGTCAATGACAGCCTACAAGCCAACCAGCCATGTGTTGATACAAATAAAGCCAGGGGCCCTGTTTTTCAATCTTTGTTTCATTACTGCTCTTCTAAAGAGCCTTTTAAGACATTTTTCCTCCATTAAATTTCAATACTATAGATATACTCTATTTGTTTATACATCATTTTTTGTGTGTGTTTTGTGCATCAAAATATATGATTTTTCAGCCTCCAAGATTTTTACCTCTTTGGGGGTGATATTGCCCCTGCCAGAGATGCAGAATCACAAGATACAAGGCACCTGGGTCTCTAAAGCACACGGTGGAGGAAAACCAGTCACAACCAGGAGCACATACATTCGACTACTAGAAGAGCAAAAATAAATTTCTTTCACATTAAACTCTTCAAATTTGGGAAATAATTATAGAAGTTAATGTTGCCCTAACCAATACAAGATCTGAATTTGATCACTAAAAAAAAAAAAAAAAAAAGGTATGGACTTCTTAGACATTATATTATAAACAGGAAACTTCTCCTTAATTCTAAAGGAGGTAAATTTAGGATTAAAAGCCCTTATTTTAAGTAGAGGAGCATTTTAGCAAGTTAGCTCTTGAATTGAAATAGGATAAAAATTTAGCCAGATTCAAGAGAGGCTGAAATCAATTCATGGTTACAACCTATTAAAGGAAGACAACGTTTATATCCTCTCTATCTGGGCACATCAATGAGAGGCAAGTGAAAGCTTTTTTAAAAAATGTAACTTCAAAACACAAAGGGTACAGGTGAGGGCTGCTTATGATAGTGACTAGGGCAACTCTGTGGAACAGACAGAATATGGAAGATTAGAAACTGATGATGAAAGCACAGGACACCTGGCCCTGGACAGGCTCAGATATTTGCTATCAGTCTAGTGAAGGGCTAAGGGGTTTATGACTGAAAGATGCTACCGTAATGACAGGCAGGAATCACACATGAGGTTGAAATGGGAAGAATCATGTGAAATCTGGTAGCTCAGAAGGCAGCCAGGTATTTGCTCTCCCAGGTGGGAAAAAAAAAATAGAATTTCCTCTTAAGGAGAACCGGAGTGCCGCCCCCATCCCCTGCCTGGCTCAAGACTGAAGATCCAGGAAGCAGTGGAGCCAACCTAGTAACAGGATAGAGGGAACCCCAGACAACAGCTCCATGGCAGACCTAGAGAACAACCAGGTCAAACTTCAGAACAGACGACCCCAGGGGAAAGGGGAACACAGAAAAATTCCTCTCCAACTGGCTAGAGAGTTAGGGAGGAAAAAATAAGGATACAATAACAGCAAGCCGGAAAGAAAGTAAAAGAAAAAAGGAAGTCAGGAAGAAAGGAAGGGAAGGAGAGAGGAGGGAAGGAAGGAAAGAAAGGCAACAAGAAACTCTTGGAAAAATAAAAAGTTCTCAAAGAAAGTATTCCTAACACATTACTTGGCTCCAAAAGAGAGTAACATAAGACAGTAAATGTTTTTAGGATCAGGCAAGGAAGTAAATGAACAGCCAGGTCAGGTATCAGAGCACTTGGACACACTGTGTGAATGGTAAGGACTGCGACAAACCGGAGCCAGCCTCCAGCAGTGTTATTATATAAGAACTCAGACCGTTCATGCCAATGTACCACGTTTAAAGCATCGGTTGAAAACCTTAAAAAAAATCAGTGAGCAAATCCAATGAGTATGTCTGAGGGCAAACTGTCAATGTACAACATGCCATTTATACAGTCCTATCTGCTGGTTCTTCAGACTTGACATCAACCTGTAGATAAAGTACAAATGACTGAATGGCAGGTAGATGCTATCAATCTTACCAATGTAAAAGTAAAACAGGGGTGACAGAAGGTGGAAAGTGAAGGCATGCTACACAAGGATGCTGTACTGTCATATTCCAGAACAGGGATTCAGGAGGTATTGTTAAGGAACAGGAAATAAGACAGCAAAGATCTCACTTATAAAGGTAACGAAACGCAGGAGCTATAAATACTGACATAATTCTGTTGTGAGGATGTGGGGAGGAGAGGTGGGGGGTACAAGTGGGCTAAATTGCCATCTATCATAACAGGAAGTCAGCTGATAATTTCTAAAATAGGGGTAAAATTAAAATGTATCACTTAAAATATGGAGATAAATGACAGAAAAAATAATTTCACAGTTAAACGTGATTGCCTCAAGGGAGTGGGACTGCACTAGGAAAGAGAGGAGTTTATCATAAACTCTTTTGACCCCTCCCTCCAATCTTTTTCAAGAAAATGAAACAGATCCATTCATGGGGTTTCCTATTGGGACAGATAACAAAGCCTGCAAGGCTGAGTCTCTATGAGACACTCTAGAAGGGGTTTAAATGGAATTGATTAAATGAATGGACTAGCTATGGAGGTATGGGGAGAATTGAGGCAACCAGCAATATAGGGTGCAGCACCCAAAGGCTAACAGCAGCAGGAAGCTGCTCCCACCTCGAAGTCTGCAGGGCCAGGAGAGGGAGCAGCGTTACAGGAGGATTGGGAGCGGGGGTGGGGTGTGGGGGTGTGTGGGGAGGTATACCTGTAGAAGACAACCACTGCTGGAGATCAAATAAAGCAGAGAGGGAGCAGGGGATTGATACTCCAGCCTCTCCTTCCTCCCGTTCTTGGATCTCCTGCTGGTGCTTCCTATTGGCCAAACCCAACCATAGCCAGAGGAAACCAGCCCAGTTCATGTGATCCCTAGAGGCTGGTCTGCCAGGACACACAGCAAGGCAGAGAGCAGAACTGGCAGTGGGTGTAACAATGGCAAATCACCAACACATATCTTCACTCTCTGTTACCCAGCCTGCTCTATGACCTACCTGAGGTTAAAAAAATCGATTAGACAAAAACACACATTTGCCCAGGAGTAGTTAATTCTGACTTCCTCTATTTCAGCACAGAACCATGGGACTGTCAGAATGAAGTGATAAAGAGGTTGCAACGCCTCCCTCCCATTTTCAATAGTAAATAAATATAGGTGGGTGACCACCATAGGTCAGCTCGGTGTTCTGTCCTGGAAGAGAAGAAAGAGATTTAAGAAGCAAGAGTCCCAACCACCTGACCATAGGGGAGGTGAGACAGGCCTCCAGAGAAAGAAGATACAGTGTGTGGTAAGCACCCCACTGGAAAGCAGCCACACAGGTTCCCAAGCTCCAAGTCAGGAGGAAACTCGCCTCTTGAGTAGAGGAGGCAGGGACTGAAGGACGTAGGTGGGAGAAGGCAGCCTTGAGACCTGTGTTGAGGACAGGAGGAATGAGAACCAGGTTGTTGGTCACACTGGGGCAGTGTACAGGGGGGATCCAAATGCAAGGATCAGGAGCCAGGATTTTATTTTTGGAACCAAGGTTTTCTGATCGAGTGACACGTCTGAGGTAATAGGGAAATACAGGGGTGAGATGTGCTTGGCAACTGTTGAACCAAAGTCAAAGAGAAAGAAGGTAGGAGACTTGCTCTCAGTAGGTGCTTAATATCTGCAGAAGCATGAGGGGAGGGAGGAAAAGTGGACATACTCAGCTACAAGGTCATCTCCTCTAAGTCTTCCCTGGCCAAACCCTGATAATGGGCAAAGAAGTCCCACTAGCTGAGCTTGAAACATCTCGTTGAACTCATGTCTCCTGCTATTAATGTAAGAGTCTTTTGCATGCAAGGATGGTGGCTTACTCATCTACAAAGATCCTGGCACAAAGTTTTTTAGCACTCAAAAATAAGTGCCACACAGGCTGGGAGGAGGGGAACAGGGGTCTGTACTATGGTGGTAGCATGCAAATGAGTTGACAGGAACAGCAGAATCAATCAATAGGACCCGAAGCCTGGATACTTCCCAGAGTAAGCTGGTCCAATGCCTGTCTTTCTTGGAAAGTGGGAGATTATAACATAATTGCTTTATCACTCTGAAAATATTCCCCAGCTTGCGAGGGCATGTTTGGTTACTAACAGATCATGCAGCAAATTAGGCACAGGAAATAAACTATGAATGAGAGGGAGGTGGGTGGGGACTCAGGGCAAGAACCAGCGACTGAAGCCCCCTCTCAACACTTAGGTGCTATTTAAGAGGATGAGGTCAGACACGTTGGCTTGCTTTACTTAAAGCTTTGATTAGCCCATTCTTTACAGGGCCTCTCTGGAAGATGACACAGGAGTTGGAAGCTGTTTCCATGGTTTTCTCCTCACTGCGCATCAACATATCATCTATTACCACAGCTTTTTTAAACTAATGGTCTTGGCATAAAACGATAGAAAGCAAAACAGAATTCTTACATTTAGGTTCCAGAATAACAACAGCTGTTGGAGTTAAACAGCCAGGCTGATAGACTCATAATGAATAAGAGTAATCTCCTTTAAAAGGTGTCGGTAGTCAATTAAGGATTTTTGAGTGGTCACCTCCCCAAACAACAAAACACATCACTTCCAATCAGATGGAACTGCTGCCTTAAATCCAATATTCCTATTGGCTGGTGATAGAATCACAGCATCTCTTACATCCATGGACCAAAAAATGATTTCAAGGTTCTAGCTAGAATTCTTGGGACATTTAAGAATCTCTTAGTGCTATAAAATGCCTACAAGGAAGGGATGGGGGACAGAATCTGACAAATGTAGTACCACCAGGACAGAGGTAAGTAGTCGTTAAGTCTCTTTCTTTCATCCAGGTAGGAAGAAAGAATATGCTTGTTGTCTCCTGGTCCCAGAGTGAGGATGCCCAGTGACAGTGATATTCTGCATCTCTAACCACTGTGCACATCCTAAAGTGGTTTCACCAACACATCTCATGAGAACCAACCCAGGGGAGGAGCTGGGGCAGGTATCCCTATCACCCTTTCACAGTTGGGAAAGTTAAAGCAGTTATCTATGTAAGCAACCAGCCCAGGGTCTCAGAGAAGAGTCACTGACCCACCCTGGTCTTAGGATGCTGGTCTTCTGATGACTGAATGCAAGAACTATGACTTAACTCATTTTTGTATCCCCATATCCTAGACTTGAGTACCCAGTAAGTAGTCAATAAATGTTTACTGCCTAGATGGCTTCTGGTGCCATGCTACCACACTAACCTCTTTCTGGACTTGTTTTCTCTATTCGTGCAATAAGGATATTCTCTTCATAGTTATTTTTGTGTGTTTGTTGTTTTTGGTACTGGGGATTGAACCCAGGGGCACACAATCACTGAGCCACACCCCCAGCCCTTTTTGTTTTTTATTTAGAGACAGGGTATCGCTGAGTCGCTTTAGGGCTTCACTAAATTGCTGAGGTTGGCTTTTAACTCAAGATCCTCCTGTCTCAGCCTCCTGAGCTGCTGGGATTACAGGCATGCACAGTGTGCCCTCTTCATAGTTAATGTGAGGATCAAATACAGCCACACATGTCAAGCTTTTACAGCACTGCCTGGTGGGCAATTGATACTCGGGAATATAAGGTACTGCTATTATTACTGAGTTTGAAACTGTTATGAAGAACACAGAATAAGAGAACCTGAGAGAAAAGGGTTACTGGGGAAGACCTTTCTGAGGATCCTACACTGGACCAAGACCAGAAAAGAGAATGCCCTGCTAGGTCTGGGGGAGCATGGCAGACAGGAGGCCTAGCAAGAGCAAAGGCTTGGAAATGCAGAGCCATAAAATTGGTGTGTCTGAGCGCCAGGAGGAAGTG
Organism: Geosciurus inauris; assembly: GCA_004024805.1. Lineage (NCBI taxonomy): Eukaryota > Metazoa > Chordata > Mammalia > Rodentia > Sciuridae > Geosciurus > Geosciurus inauris. Next base: position 60,552 of record PVHX01006502.1, on the reverse strand, counting down.
GCAGTTTTGTGATTATTACAATCTGCCTAATGATTTTTATGTCCCAATTTCTACCCCTTATTTTTTTTTTTTTTTTTTTTTTGGTACTGGAGATTAACTCAGGGGCACTTGACCCCTGAGCCACATCCCCAGCCCTATTTTGTGTTTTATGTAGAGACAGGGTCTCACTGAGTTGCTTAGCGCCTTGCCATTGCTGAGAGTGGCTTTGAACTCGCGATTCTCCTGTCTCAGCCTCCCTAAGTGCTGGGATTACAGGCTTGCGCCACCGCGCCCGGCTTCTACCCCTAATTTTTAGGTAGCAGTGTGGATTATCCATTTGAACAGCAACTCCATTTTACGCAGAGTCCTTAGGGGCTTTTCCAAAGGTTTGATCAGAGTATCTCACGTAGATCTGCAAGACCTGCTTTGCTCAAAGTTAAAAAACTAAAAAAAATCCCTACAGCACTGTATACAGATTTTTAAAATACTTTTTAGGCCATAGACGACTGGCTGGGAAAATGAGGCTCCAAGTCACCCCGATCCTGGAAGTCCCCGGCTTGTGCTCAACCACAGCAGCTGAGAGCAATTTACCAGCATCCACCCCCAGTTGGCTTCCTCTCCCAGCAAGTCTCACCAAGAAGTCATCTGGTAAATGGGGAGGAAGGAGACAAGTCAAAATGGTAAGCTCTGGGTAGCAGCACCCATCAATAACCTGGAATCCCAGTGGGGACTGCCTTGGCCCCAGAACCACCCTCATACCCTTTAGCCCCTACTGTGGCTAAGCAGTCCCTAGAACTGTCAACTGCCTTCTGAAGGAACTGAGAACCCGGAACTCAAGTCACAGAAACATCTGCAGCCAGCCCATTCTGCAGGCTCAGCAAGTAAAATAGCAAAGGAACTTGGGAAGCTCATGGTTCATTTAGCTAATTCTGGAAGCATGCCACAAATTCAAAAGATGGATGAATTTTACTGTTTAAAATATCAATTCTATGTGTAAACAAACAAAAAGGAGTAAGTAAAGTTAAATGTCAATAAAATGAAAAGACAATTTTCCATACATAATAATATCCTTAATATGTAAAGAAAGCTTAAAAATCAATAAGAAAATGATAAATATTCAAGGAGAAAAATGAGTTATAGACTATCCACAAAATAAGAAATACAAATGGCATGAACACATAAAAAATGGTTGACCTCAAGAGAAATCAATAAAATGCAGATTAACAGCCTTAGCAACGGCAAGGCACTAAGCAACTCAGTGAGACCACAACACAAACACAAACTCTCTACACAAACACAAAATAGGGCTGGGGATGTGGCTCACTGGTTGAGTACCCCTGAGCTCAATCCCCGGTACACCCCAAAAAAATACAGATTAAAATAACCTATCAAATTGAGCAACATTTTTAAATCATAATGCAGTGTTAGCAAGAATGTGGAGGAAACAAACAAACTCATATATTGATAATGGAAGGAAAGTAGTAAATAGAATAATATTCATCAAAACTTCAATGTGCATGCACCCTGACCCAGGAATCAATCCTACAGAATGCTCATATTACATGCACAAAATTATATGTTCAAAGATACTCAGTATTAACAAGGCTATAGAGAGGCAACCACGCCCATTGCCAGGGGGAAGGCAGATTAGTTTCATATTTATGAAGAGAAATTTAGCAACATGCACTAGGACTGGCCACGTGGACAGTCCCTTACCTTTATCCTCTCCCCTTCCCCTGGGCTGTGCCAAAAGTTGGGAATGGGGAGTTTATTTCAAGAGGAGTAAAATATGTGCCGTTAGCTTTGCTTTTCCTAAAAATCAGGAAAACTAGACCAGGCATGACATCTACTGTTTGAATGTCTCCATCAAAACTGATGCTGAAATTTAATCCTCTCTGTGAGATACGAAGAGGCAGAGCCAGTGGGACCTTGGGAGGTGACTGGGTCACGAGAACTCTGCCTTCATGAATGGATTAATAGACGAAGTGACTTTGTTATAGAAGTGTGCTGCTGGTGGCGTGCTTGCTCTGTCTCACCCAGTGATACCAGGTGCTGCTTTGGGAACCTTCAGGGTCTCTATCAGCAAGAAGACGTTCATCAGATGCAACTCCTCAACCTTGGACCTCCCAACCTCCAGAACCATAAGCTGAATAAACTTTCATTCTTTATGAATTACCCAGTATGTGGTATTTAGTTAAGCAACAGAAAACAGACTAAGACAACATTCTTGCCAAGAAGAGGGACGGTCCCTGTGAGGAACTGGATGAGGTATAGTGTCTGGGGGTCTGAATCCAGGGAAGCAGGCCCAATCCAATCTCTCTACAGAGGGAACAACAGCTCAGAAAACAGACCGCCATTACAGGATCTCCTCGGATGGTCAAGGCTCTCCCAGAGATGAACCTGGTAACAAAGCCACCTCACCTGCTTGGGCTGTAAGTGACACTGAGAGGGAGAGGGACTCACACAATGAGCTGGGAAGCAGGAGCAACTTCCTAGGCCTTGGAGGCAGTCAACAGTACCGACTCCCTGATGGAGGGAACAGTCTCTTCTAAAGGCAAGCCGAAAACTCCAGCTATTTTCCTAGGGCCTCCCCTTCTGTCACCATAAACTTCACCCCTGTCCATGTGCTTAGGGCTCTCTCAGTTACCCAGGCTGGTCTAATGAAGACCTTTCCACTGGCTTTTTCAAGACAGTATTTATTTTCCCATGATGGTGCTAACTTTTTCTAAGAATTCCAGAAAGTGGTGGCCTGACCATTATAATACTGGTTGAGAAAGGGAAAACGTTCCCAGTTGGGTAAGATGGGGGCCTTTTACACAGCAACTAGCTCTTCAGAAATGCCATACGCTACTTCTGGGCTGAGAAGAACTAGCTAACTCCCCTCCACCCGCCAGTACTGAAGATTGAACCCAGGTCCTCATGCATGCCCGGCAAGTGCTCCACTAGTGAGCTACATCCCAAGTGTGAAACTGGCCTACATTTAAGGACCTGTCCCTTGGTCATTTTTCAAACAAAATAAATATGAAGCAGCTGTGACGTTCTTTGCCCCTAGGGACATCCTCCTGGGTGACAGGATTAGAGGTTAACACCATTGAGCATGCGGGTGGGTGGAATGAACTGGCATCCCATGGCTGGCACAGAGGCACACCTCAGTTGCAAAGGATGAGAGAGATAAGTTCTTCGCTGGTCAGTGCCAAGATGGTTCCTAATTAAAATCATCCATAAATGAAAATGTGTCCTGATTTTCCAAAACTCATCTCACACCTATCTTGTTTTTTGCTTTTCTGGAGTCCTAGGATTACACATCAGTGCAGGGTGGAGAGGCTGTGGTTCAGGAGTTCACAACTGTCAATGCTCTGAGCTGCTTCAATGACAAAGGCACAGTCCTCCTTGTGAAACAAGCACTGGGCATCCAAGTGGATATTTCCTCTATTTTCCAAAGGACCTGTGCTGTTGCTCCACCAGGCACCTGACCTGGGGCCTCCTTGTTGCTTCCTCTGCCCTGCACAGACCCCCAGCAGACACATGCTAGAGGCAACAGGCGCGCTTCACCCTGCTGCAGCTTGGAAAAGGGTTTCCTCTTGGCCTGAGAAGAACCAACTTTTGGTCTCTAAGCAAGGACGGGGATTCTAAGCAAGGACGGGGATTCCTACCACCCAAGGTCAAGGGTTTCCCTCCCCCATTCCAACTGGCCAAGGGATAGAAAATAAGCACAAGATCCAAAGGAGGCCCCATTACTGACTTCAGCCTCCATGGGAAGAAAACATAGGAACCTCCAAGGGCCACATGGGCCCCTCTAGTGCTTACTTAACTCAAAGAGGAAATTGCCCCACAGGCACCCATCAACGGATACAAAGACACCGAGGCCAAGGCAGTGACAATCCCAACGGCCACTTCCAACCACCTCCTGGTCATAAAGGAATGGAAAATTTCAACAATGCGCAAAAATATTTCTTTTCTCTCAGTCCCTCGGTTCTGGGTGACTTTTCAGATGGGGCCCCGAAACACACACATATATAAAACTATACATACACATTATATACATTAATTTATATTAATTATGTTATTTATTTAAACATATGTTGATTTGCTTATATTTATGCATATATACACACACACGAATGTGTGTGTTTGTGTGGTGTTTTATGTATTTACCAAGAGCCGGGCACAGTGGCGCATGCCTGTAATCCTAGCAGCTCAGGAAGTTGAGGCAGGAGGATCATGAATTCGAAACCAGCCTCAGCAACTAAGCGAGCCACTAAGCAACTCAGTGAAAACGTGTCTCTAAATAAAATACAAAAAAAGGGGTGGGGTTGGGGATGTGGCTTAGTGGTTAAGTGCCCCTGAATTCAATCCCTGGTGCCAAAAATTAAAAAAAATTAAATTAAAAAAATTATATATAAGCCAAGAACCCCTGGAGGAATAAATGAAAATCTAAAAATAAAACAAAACAAAGGAGCCAGGCGCGGTGGCTCAAGCCTGTAATCCCAGCACTTAGGGAGGCTGAGACAGGAGAATCGCGAGTTCAAAGCCAGCCTCAGCAATGGCGAGGCGCTAAGCACCTCAGTGAAACCCTGTCTCTACATAAAATACAAAATAGGTCTGGGGATGTGGCTCAGTGGTCGAGTGCCCCTGAGTTCAATCCCTGGTACCAAACAAAACAAAACAAAAGGAAACTTTGGGAAGGCAGGTGGGACTGAATGACTTGAAGGCAGTGAATGGTAGGGGTCATAGCAAGCTAAAGGAACTCCAGGAGATCCACCTGCAGCAACCTCTGACACACCCTCCCTGCAGAGCACCTGCCGTCTCAAGTTCCTCAGCAACTTCCACCATTAGCCCATCTCTCTAAGTTTTTTGGGGGGGTTTGGGGGCACCGGATATTGGTCTCAGGAGTACTTGACCATTGAACCACATCCCCAGCCCTATTTTGTGTTATAGCCTCTCACTATTGCTGAGGCTGGCTTTGAACTCACAATCCTCCTGTCTCAGCCTCCCCAAGTGCTGGGATTACAGGCATGTACCACCGTGCCCAGCTCTCTCTAAGTTTTTTTTTTTGAAGTTGTTGATTGACCTTGATTTATTCATTTATTTATATGCTGCACTGAGGATCCAACCCGCTGCCTCCCACATGCGAGGCAAGCTCTCTACCACTCTCTCTACCACTGAGCCACAATCATCTAAGTTTTAATGTAACTGAAGTTCCAACTCTGAGATTCTCAACAATTATATTACCTAACCATACTACACAGGCCAATCTCATCGAATTTCATTGTAAGAAAGAATGGCTTGGCTGGGCCAAGTCGTGGTAATGTTGTGACTTGGTTAGTGAAAAAAAAGCCTCTCTGGGAATGAATCCTATAGAGCAAATCCTCTATGGGGCCTGTCCAGGTACAGTGGTCACTCTCCGGGACAAAAACGGCCAGCCCTGAGCTGGGAACTGGGCAGACCTGTGAGAGGGGCTGGGTGGAACGTGTCATGGCTCTGCCTATGGGCCCAACATCCTGATGGGAAAAGGAATTAAACTCCAAGACCCCACCCAGGCAAAGGCCATGTCACACCACAGGCTCAGAGCCACCAAAGTCAAAAAGGTGATGTGTCACAGCTGTGAGTGAGTAACATGGCGTGGGAGTGGCAGAGCACCAGGATGCCCTGCCTACTCCTGAGTGGAGGCACTGGGATGGACTGGGCACTGGGCTTGCTCAGGAGAACGATGCGGTTGGCTCAGATGGTCTCTTCTACCTTTAGGGTCCTCACATCCATAATGATGTGAACCTGAAAGGTCAGCATCATAATGACGTTGCTGGGTGGTCAGCAGGCTGGACGACATGCAGGCCACAGAAGTGACTGTGACTGCTGTGACTTCTGCACAGCCAGACCAAACATTTACAGGGTGAGATGCAGAGATTCAAATGGAGGAGGAGGACCGAGGCAGCAGGAAAAGCACACACCAGAGAGCCAGGGTCCTTGCCTTGCTCTGGGGTGCTGGAAGCCAGGACCAGGCACTGCTTAATTCAGCAAGCAGCTGTAGGGAAGGCATTTCCTCTATGGACCAGGCAGGGGACAATAACTACAGCAGCCAAAATTACAGCACTTTACAGTGCACCAGGCTTGCCTAGGTGCTTTTGATATATTTACTCATTTAATCCACAGTGTAACTCTGTTGTGTACATCTTATGACCATTTTACAAGAAGAGGAAACCCAGGCAGTAAGTGGACTCGAAAACCCAGGCAGTCTGGATCTTTCCAAGGCAGCCAGGGCCTGTGCTTCCACACAATTCTGGATTATGAGTCCATGTGAGTGTGGACAGAGCATGCCACGTGCTAAATGCCAGAGACACACTAAGCAGAGGCATTTTGTGTGCATCAATTCTAGGATTCTGTCTTCTACCATCCTCAACAACCACCCTGCCTTCCTGGTCAACACCTGTTCCAACTCTAGCTCGACCATCACTTTCTTAGGGACACTGTCTCTCACTCCTCAAAACAAAGTCTGACTCCATTATTGGCTGAGATAGCCCCCTCCACCTCATCTTCCTATTGCTTTCCAGAGCTTGAGCTCATTTGCTTCTCTGCTTTCTTAAACATTTCTCTCCCAGGCTAGACTCTAATCTAACCAATAGAACTTTCTGCAAAATAGGAACTATTTTGGATGTGCACTGTCCCATGTGGCAGTAGTCCCTAGCCACATGTCACAGTTGAGTGCCTGAAATCTGGCTACTGCAACTTGGGATCTGAATTTTGGATGTATACTGAATGGTAATGGACTTAAATTTTAAAGACCCTATGTGCCTAGTGGCTAAAGTTACTGGAGAGCACAGGCCTAATCCTCAGAAGGAAGGGCCTTCTATTTTGTGTTGCAATGTTCCAGAGACTGACAGCTCCAGATGCAATATACATTTGTGAAATGAATGAACGAGGAAAGAACACGTGGATGAACAGAAGAACACCTGAGAGGGCGCTGATGATAGAGAAAGAAGAGGATCCAAACAGGACCAAATCCTTTCTCTGCACTGTCCCACTTGCCTACCAACTGCCACCATCCCCAACCATCACGTCTCATCCCCCGAGTCTTGAGAAGCCTTTTGGAGGAGCAACCTGCTGCCCCACCCTTGAAAGTCTCTGGTCCATTGGCATCAGGAACCATAAATGCCTGTTTCTATTCCTCTCCACACCGGCCAGGAAGTATATCTTCTGTAGACTGCCTTATTTCATGGGCTGGAAATGCACAAGGGCAAAGCAAATAAAGCAAATAATCATCTCTGATAAAGATTATTTGTCCCAAGGGAGGGATCATCATCCCTGTCTCTCCACTCTAAGCTCTGCACAGACTGAGCCAGGCAAGTGTCGATGTGTCCTATCAGGCTGCCTACCTCCCGACACTTGGCTGAGAAACAGGCGCGGAACAAACAGTGGCTTACATGACTCAGGGCATACTCACGGCACCCTGGAGTGGGGAGTCAGAAGCCTTGGGGTCAAATTCCAGTTCTACCACTAAAATGTCACATGGCGTGGTGAAGCCTCATAGGCCTGTCTCAGGAGCTGCTGCTCAGTGTTCATTCAGCTCTTATATATTGAGCTTCTGCTGTGTCTAGGCTGTGTGCAAGGTGCTGGCAGTACAATGGGGGACAAGTGACTATGGTTCCTGCTCAACAGGACACTGGTTCTAGCAAGTGCCAAAGGGAAAAGTATACAATGGAGGCTGTGGTTTGGATATGATTTGCCTTCCAAGGGTTCATGTGTTGATCCTCAGTGTGGCCATATGAGAGGTGATGGAACCTTTAAGAGGTGGAGCCTAGTGGGAGGCTGTTAGGTCATTGAGGAGCATGTGCTCTAAGGGATTAAGGCTGTACTTGTGGGACCTTGAGTTAGTTCTCTCTAGAGAGTTGTCATGAAAAGGGCAAGCTTGACTCCACTGCTTGCCTGGCTTTCTGTCTTGCCATGTGATCACTCCCTTGTGTTCCCACCTTGATGCTATCCACCATGTGATGAAGCCAGGTGGAACTTGCAAGAGCTTGTGCTATGTTGTTTGAACTTTCTGCTTCCAAAACAGTGAGCTAAATACACTTTTCTTTATAAAGTACCTGCATCAAGCATTTAATTATAGCAAAGGAAATGGCCTAATATGGGGGATGAGAGAGTAGGCACCCGGAAAGGGGACAGAACCAAAGGAGGCAGGATGATTTCAGAGATGCTAGAGCTGACACATTCCTGTGGGCATCTTGAACTGCTCCATAGAAGTGTGAGCACTGAGGAGCCCTGACAGTCCCTATTCTCTCTGCTTTCCTGAGAGGTGCTGCCCAAGGGCCAGAAAGGAAATAGCTGGTCAGAGAAGCACAATAAGGAGATGACCAAAAGACCCATCTCAGGATGGGGCTGGACCAACTATGTGCAGTTTGAAGGTGGCAGAGCAAAACCTATAATGTCCTTGACTTTCTCCAACATTTGAGGCATCTCCTTCTCCTTGGCCTTTTCCTCTGGGAAAAGCTAGGCTGTAGTTCTAATTCCATTCCTGCTCCTCAAGGAGACAGGGCAAATGAGCTGTAGCAGGTCCGAGGCCCCTATGGTTTGTCTCTGGGTCCAGGAACCACCTGCTTCATTCCTGTCTGAGTCCTCACTTGCAGATGAATGGGTGCGGTTCCTTCCTTAAGGCCTGCCTAGTGGATTGGAAGAGACAGTCATGCACAAATCATCTATCTGTGAGGCAAAATGTGCAGCGGACGGGCACATGCGTGGTGGAAATGAGGGGCCAGTGACACCAACAGGGATCCAGTGTGGCTTCAGGAAGACATGGCCTCTGTCCTGAAGGATGGACAGCATTCTAACAGGTGGGAACAGGGAGAGGGTTTAAGTAGAAGAGATGACAAAAGTCCGAGATCAATGGTTCTCCACGCAGGCTCCATATTAAAATCACCCTCGAAGCTTTTAAAACAGATGGATGCCCAGACCCTGTCAACCAGAGATTCTGATGCAATTGATCTGTGGTGAGATCCAAACACTGGAATTTATTACATGCTTCCCTGGGGTTGACGGCTGCTACCTGCATCAGCAGCAGCAGCATCACCTGGGTTTTTGTTAGGAATTCACAGCCTCAGGCCCCACGCAGGCCTCCTGAATCAGAATCTGTATGTTAGTAAGATCCCTGGGTGTCTGTGTCCACATTCCAGCATAAGAAATCCCTACTCTAGGGGCTGGGGTTATGGTGCAGTGGTAGAGCACTTGCCTTGCACACGTGAGGCACTGGGTTCGATCCTCGGCACCACATTAAAAAAAAATAAAGATATTCTTTCCACCTACAACTAAAAAATATTAAAAAAGAAATAAAGAAATCCTACTCTAGGGTGTGGGAGAAGAGTGAGGAGTAGCATTTAAAACATCCGGACAGCTTTTTTTTTTTTTTTTTTAATCAAAGGCACCTGGCTCACTGCTGTGGGAAAGATGACCAAAAGCAGCACTGGTCCTGTGTCAGACCGCTGGCCTCTGCCAGGCACCATGGGTATTGAAAGGAGGGTCACCATACAGTACAGAGACAGGAGAGAGGAAAGAAAGAAATGAGGGTGGGGATGTGCCACCAGTATTCTGAGCAAGACTGGATCCTGTGAGGCATGAAGAAAAAGCCATCTGGGCCACAAATATGCGACTGGGCAGAAGACGCACATGCACAGTATGAAATTCAAAATGGCGCTGAGGATGTGTGAGGCTTTAGGAGCTAAGGCCAAGGGTCTGAAATCAAATGCATCTGCTCGTTAAAATGGAATTTCCAAAGAAATGGTTAAACACTCCACTATTAACTTCTGAAAAGCAGCACTTTTTCTTCTGAGAATTCAGAGCTCACATGTGGAGCAAAGGTGCACCCGCATGGCCCTACAATGCTCCCTCCCTCCCTTGTGCACCAATCCTAGGAGCCACCAGGATTTACCACATGGCTTCCTCTGCCATCACACCAGGCCTCAGCAGTCATCATGGGACCTAAAAGACACCTTCCTACACCATAACACCAGGACTCGCACGTGGGACTCCACGTATAGCCTGCACTCAGGAACTTCCCAGGTGCGTCTGTTTTTGTGGTGATGATTCATTCAATGTATATTTGGTTTTGTTTAATTTTTATTATTTTTTTTAAAAACAGGTCTGTACCAGACAACTCACCAGCGATTCCTCAACCCTCTTACCACTACAGCAGCTAGAAAAGCTAAATGATCCCTTTCCTGGCCTCTCTTGCATCTAGGGATGACCACACATTAATCCCAGAACTGACCAGAAGCACTGAGACAAAAAGCCAAAGCACCATGAAAGGCAAAGCAGAAGGCTGGAAGAACTCCCATCTATCCTTGATGTCACCGTGGAACTTCAGATCAACACCAGATAACACTGCCTCCACCCAAGCTTCTTGTTTTGTGACAAAATGTACCGACTTCTCACATCATTATTTGTTCATTTTCTGTTACTGTTAGACGAAAGTCTTCTCAATTGCTTTTGTTCCTTTTGCTTCCCTTGCTTGCCTATTTACCACTTCCATTTAGTTTCTGCACCAATCTCCAGACTGTTCCTTTTTTCATTCTTCTTTTTCTAATCATTCCTATCCTCCATCCCTGACTCACAATGTAACAGCAGAGTCATACGACCAGTCCCCACTTCTGAGATGTCAAGTCTGTTGTTTGTTTGTTTGTTTTTTGGTACCAGGGATTGAATTCAGGGGCACTCAACCACTGAGCCAAATCTCCAGCCCTATTTTGTGTTTTATGTAGAGACAGGGTCTCACTAAGTTGCTTAGCGCCTTGCCGTTTGCTGAGGCTGGCTTTGAACTCACGATTCTCCTGCCTCAGCCTCCCAAAGTGCTGGGATTATAGGTGTGCGCCACCATACCCAGCTGAGATGTCAAGTCTTAATGTCCAATTCTTGATCCTTAGGCAGCAATCTCCTCTCAAAACTAAAAACTTCAGAATTGCTCCAGATTTACCCTGAGCTGTAAAGAACAATGAGCAAATTCCATTATTATGTTTCTTCACACCTTTGGATTACTGTTATGAGCTAATAAAAGCACATAAGGATATTTCTCCAGTGTATTTATATTTAACAAACCAGGAATTTCATAGCAGGTATCAAGACTCAGCCAAACTCATTCAGGCTGACACATCAACAAAGACAGAAGGCCTTGAACAAAAGTAGCTACTCCTGAGAACTGATGTGTAAACAGAAATATAATTTACGAATTAGCTCAGTGCTCTTCTCAATGCAGACTGAGAAAATCTGGACACTACCTAGCTGGGCCCAGGAACCTTCAGAGTCTAATCAGCTATGTGATTAAGGAAAGTATGTTTTAATATTGAATAAGTTTAAGATTCCCATCTTTCATTTTAGCACTTAGCATATGTTTAAACTGACATGTTTTTTACCAAGTATTGGCACGCCTTGGCCTCCTTGAGGTTGTAAAGTGCTCAAAGGCAAGAACTATGTCCAAATGGCACAGTGTCCTTCCACACTGCACCCACACCAGAGCCAAGTCTGGTACCATCCCCAAAACAAGAGCAACCAAGTCAAAATTGAAATTGCATGGCAGTTGCCAGTCACAACCAAACAGCCGTTTCTTACCTGTACATGCTACAGAAATTAGTCACATTTTCGGGGTTCCCTCATTTCAAGAATGGTTCATTTTTTTGTGACTCAGATAAGCCACTCCATTCCTACTTTAGCTCATAAGGAGTGTGGAGGGATAGCCTTATAGGATGGACAAGCATCCCAAGATTACCTTAGTGGGTAGGCAGGCAGACCCCGCGAGGGACTTGGTGTCACCCACAGGTCAAGCCAGTACTCTTTTTTTAAAGCTAGTTCTTTTTTTTTAAATATTTTTCAGTTGTCAATGGATCTTTAATTTTTTTTATATATTTATATGTGGTGTGGAGAATCGAACCCATGCCTCACACGTGCTAGGCAAGTGCTCTACCACTGAGCCACAACCCCAGTCCCTAAAGCCAGTTTTTTTAATAGCAATGCTCCATTGCCAAAACAGGAACACTGCCACCATGTTCAGCACCCATTCATCAGCCCAAGGACTGATTTGTTTATTCTTTACAAGTGGTATTTTCCCCTATTGTTAACTTTGTCTCTCTCTCTCTTTTAATTGTTCTTTTTAGATATACATGACAGTAGAGTGTTTGTCTCTTAATCAAACACCACAAATTAAACTTTGGAAGGGTTACCTTTCCCCAACAATAGACATGAGCAAAAAAGAAAATGCTTTTACCAGATCACATAGAATTATCTGAGGATTCTCCTGAAGTTATCTTTCTAGAATGTTCTCTGACCAGTGTGCCTCACTCCTTCATAACACCCTAGCAGACTGGATTTTAAGGGGTGATCTTTATGCACCCTGCTCTTGCCTGTGGGTGCTGGGAAACTGTTTAAAACCAGTTTCTTCAAAGCACTGTCCGTCCTCAGGTGCTGAGAGCCTGTGAGTTCTGATGTCTCCAAAACCATCCCCCGTGTGCAGTGGAGAACCAGCTTGGTGGCTTTCCCTCACATCCTTCTGAATTTGGGTATGTGATTTTTCATGACCTCAAATCATTTACCAGTAAAGCAAGGAGTATAAAAAACAAGGAGCTTTATAGACCAAAAGCTCTGGTTTTGAACCCTGACCAGTGTGATCCCAATCTTATTATTGAACTTCTCCAAGCCCTGGTTTTTCTCATCTGTAAGTTAACACCTGCCTGTGGGGGGGCATTTCAAGGATTACAAACAGCAGAGGAAGCTTTTGGTCCAGAGAAAATGCTCAGTACGGGTCAATTATCAATAATCATCATTCTCAGGACCCCAGTGAGAACACTCCAGAAAACACATTCAGCTTCACATCCATAGAACCAACCAAGCACAGGTACTGCACACGGTGTGTGCATCTGTTCAGAGCTTTCATCGCATGATGGGTGTGTCCTCTTTCTGTGTGCATATGCAGGGGTCTGCCTTAGATTCCAAGACTCCAGGGACAGGAGGAAGTGGGCATAGGGCAAGGTCCTGGACAATGTATCCCAGAAAGGCAGCTTCCCTTCAGAGGCAGCGCCTATTCTTTTTTTCTGGGAGATCGGCCTGACCATCACAATTCTGGGGTGAACCATGCCAAGGCCCCAGGGCTAACCCTGCAGCATCCCCTCATCATTCAATGCAAAGGAGTCCATACCCTTCACTGGGCAGTTGTTCCATGAAGAAAAGGATCACCAGTCACAAAGGTAAGTTACCACAATCCACTGGCATTACCAGGAGAAAACTAGAAATTGCTTCATCTTGGGCATGATGGGGTGGGAGTTCAGTGTTATTTGTTGGAAGGATGCATGTGAATGTTCGATATCAAGTCACACAGTCCCTCCTCTCCCAGTCCCAGGCTTTGGAAATCGTTAGTAGAGCCATCTGCTCAGCTTAATGAAATGTGCAATCTCCTGTACATATAATTAGTGAAGTCATTTTAATTAATTAAGCAAATTAATTAATAGCAAGGATATTGCAACCATTTCCCAGGAACTGTATCCAACTCATTTATTGTGCATGTGTCTTTGGGGCTCCTGTTGAGGGCAGAGGCCCATGCTAGTGCTCTGAGGAAATAAAGATGCTCATGGCACACCATGAGCAGAAACAAAGCCCAACATGTGGTCACTGATGACCATCCCCCTCTCCTTAGGGTGACCAATTCATCTTAGCTTTCCTGTTAATGTCTTGGTTCTAAAATTGAAAGTCCACATCTTAAGAACTCCCTTGGTCCCATGCAAACTAGGATGGGTGGTCACCCTACTTCTGCTGCTTGACATGGGTCAAAGGTCACCACTGGACAGTTGCCACTGTAAAGGAGATGGAAAATAGTAAGCATCCTGCAGCCATAACCCTGCTCGTGGTAGACACTGCTAACAGAACAAAGAGCTCCATTTGCTCAGCTCCAAATCCTTCTCATTGCTGCTCTAGGCATCGTTTTTAGTTATAGGAGGCTTGAGGAATTAAATCTATTTACCATCTATGCCTGAGAGTCATAGAGGCTCCGGAAAAGAATGTCAAAGTCTAGTGTTATCATTCACCCAGAGCTTAAATCCTCTTCACAGTATCCTCCACAACTGGCCAGCCAGACTCTCCTTACCTGCCTCTAGTGACAGGAACTCACTATCTCCTAAAGCCACTCTTCTTGTCCTCAATCATCTTGGCTATTAAATCTCTAAAATGTCTCTCTCATCAATCTCTTGGGGGACCACATGATGGTGCTTCAAATAATGAAACAACAGGTTTTACTTTTTTTATTTTTGGTGGCACTGGGGATGAACCCAGGGATGCTCTTCCACTGAGCTACATCACCAGCTCTTTTTATTTTGAGATGGGGCCTTCCTAAGTTGCCCAAGCTGACCTTGAACTTGTGATCCTAAGCCTTCACCTCCCAAGCAGCTGGGATTACAGGCATGCACCACCCACACCTGGCTGAAACACAGTTTTTAAGCTGCTCTCAAGTCTTCTCTTCTCCAGGCCCAATTTCTTCAACTGTTTACTCGCACAACTTGGTTTATGGAAAGCAGAGGTGCCATCCTGGTCTTAATCGTGTCTCCTGAGGCCCTGGGGATCTGGTGCTCAGGCATGGCTTTCACACCAGTCATCCTGCTCCCGGTGGATCCTCTACTCTCTTGCAGCATCTGCCAGCCCCAGCACCCCCTAACACACACACTGACTCATACCAACACCCTGGTTCTGTTTCTGAGCATGCTTTTGTTGAGCCCCAAGTGCTCCATCTGCCACAGGACTTCCCCAGAGCTTCCACTCCATCTGGAGTCCTGGGAGACCAGAAACCCACAAGATGGTAAGAAAACACAATATAAATTACAGATTGCCAATTTCCCAGTTACAAACAACTTGCTCTAAAGCTTTCCTTAAAAGCAGTTTCTTTAGAATGCCGATAGCACGGAGCCACACGAAACATATTTAAAATGATGGCTAGACTCCCAGGCCAGCCCACAAAGCCTTCTGAACTTATAATGTACCTGTAACATAAAACTAACAGTGCTATTTTAACCATACAAAACCATACATTTATATGGTGGTTTCCATGGTGACATGCACTCTGCATTCCATTTCAGAAAATTAGACACAAGGTGTGTTGAGTGTTGCATTCCTCTACCAGGTTGTTGGGGGGCAGGCAGGCTTCAGAGGAGAGCTGACTCTGGACACCAGGCTTCCCAGCCCAATCAGGCCCCTGGGTCCTTTAAAGTGTGCTGTGCTGAGGATCTGAGATCTGAGGATCTGGCCTACATACACCAGGGCCAGTTAGGACCGAGTGAGCCATGAGGCTGCAACCAGAGCGTACAGAAGGCGGTAAGTGATAAGGGCTATGAGGTTGGTTAGTGGGTTTGTGGCGCGGCTGTTTTTCAACAATCCACTGCAGACAAAAGGACAGGGTAGTCCATAAAGTCAGAGATGCAAAACTAGAAAAGTCACAAATGAGCTTTTTCTTCTCTGAAATCCTCATGCGGTGTTCATAGTGGTAAGGAAGCAGGCAGAGAAGCTGTCCAGACACCTAGCTGACGGTGGTAGGGATATCGTGCAGAACTGCAAAAACTCAATTCCTCCCTGTGGAAGCTCCATATCCTTCTTTCCTCTCATCCAACCCATCCCTGACACCACCCACACCCTGCCCCCCTCTTTTTTTTGGTACCAGGGACTGAATCCAGGGCACGTGACCATTGAACCACATCTCCAGCCCTTTGAAAATATTTTATTTAGAGACAGGGTTTCATTGAGTTGCTTAGGGCCTAAGTTGCTGAGGCTGGCTTTGAACTTGTGATCCTCCTGCCTAAGCCTCTCAACCCGCTGGGATTATAGGCATGCACCACCACTCCCAGCCCTGCCCCTCTTATTTTAAGGAAGAAGAGGAGACAATCAGGAAGGAACTAAATGGAATGTGTGGTTCTGCCTCCCTGGGAAGCCCACCTGGAGCAGAAGGAGCACTGCTCACCTGCAGAAAGGTATGTGCTCCTAGGGACCAAGCTGCCTGAAGTCTGAAGGCCAGAGTTTGAGAATTTGCTCCACAGCTCTACATCCACTGCTACTCTGAACTTACTAAATAGACAAACTCCCAAATCTCAGCTTCCTCATCTGTACAGTCCTCGTCCTCCTCAAAGGACTGACTCGTGCCAGTGATCAGTGACAGATAATAATACAGCTGAACCTTCTGCACTCCTACCCACACTATTTTATGCACATGGTGTGGATTAATTGGTTTCAACTGCACAAAAGTCCAATCAGCTCATAAATGAGGAAACTGAATCCCAGAGAAGGTGGATTATTTACCCAAAACTGCAGCTAGCTAGTTAGGAGCAGGGCCAGGATAGAGGTGAAAAGTCTCCTCAGATGCTGTCACATATTATAAATATGGTGGTCCTTATAATTGTCAGTGGCCAACATAGGAAGATGCTTGCGTGTTCAGCTCTAAAAGAGAGAGAGAGAAGTTCTTGCTATGTTGCCCAGGCTGGTCTTAAATTCTTGAGCTCCAGTGATCCTTCTGCCTCAGCCTCTCGGGTAGTAGCTGGGACTACAGGAGAGCACACTGAGCGTGGCTTCCACTCAGCACTTCTAAGGCTCTGATGATGTGTCAGCTTCAGCCCCAGCCCGAGTGGTCACCTCAACAGTATGTGCTGCTTGCTAAATGTCACTGACCACCATCAGCTGCCTGCTCAAGGGCTGCCTCCTCTCCGACCACCCTGACAGACACTGCAAAATGCCCCCTGACCTGCATCTCGCTTCTCCCCATAGCACTTACTACCTGCTAGCTACTATAGGTCACATGCATTTGTGATTGCTGGTCTCCCTCAACCAGACTATAAGCTGGCAGGAGGGCAGGGAATCTCATCTGTTTCATTCAATGCTATATCCTGAGCACCCAGAACAGTGCTAGTGATGTGGTGGGCATTCAGTAAGTATTTGCTGAATGAACGAACAAATTAGGGGCTGGAATTGAGGCTCAGTGGTAGAGTGCTTGCATCGCACATATGAAGCACTGGGTTCGATCCTCAGCACCACATAAAAATAAATAAATTAAATAAAGGTATTGTGTCCGTCTACAACTAAAATATATTTTAAAAAAACAAATTAGTCTATGTTGATATGGGGAAAGAAGGCCATAGCATGTTATTAGGCAAAAGAAAGCAGGCCTCTAAATTATGCATATGTAATGATGTCATCTGAATAAATACATTATTGTTTGAACACATATGTGAGCGGCACAGGAAAAAAAGTCTAGAAAGATACATGTGATGGGGAGTGACAATGGCCTAATTATATTGCTATATTATGTGCATGTACAAATATGTAACACTAGATCCCATCAATATGTACAATAATATGCACCAATAAAAAATATGGAAAGAAATAGATATACATGAAAATATTCCTTGTGGCACAAGAGGTAGAAAGAAGCAAAACAGTTTTTAACTTTTCTTCTAAATCTTTTACAAAGATACACATTATTCCTACATGGTTTTGTATTTATTTATTTAAATGGAGCACAACTTTTCATTTCTCTGGTTGTACACAATATAGAGTCACACCATATGAGCAGTCATGCATGTACCTAGGGCATTGTTGTCCATCTCATTCCACCATCTTTCCTGTCTCCATGTCCCCTCCCCTCCCCTCTCTCCCCTTTGACCAAAGTTTCTCCATTCTTCTCATGCCCCCTTCCCTATTATGACCAGCATCCACTTATCAGAGAGAACATTCAGCCTTTGGTTTTTTGGGATTGGCTTACTTTGCTTAGCATGATATTCTCTAACTCCATCCATTTACCTGCAAATGCCATAATTTTATTCTCTTTTATTGCTGAATAATATTCCATTGTGTATATATATACCACAGTTTCTTTATCCATTCACTTATTGAAGGGCATCTAGGTTTGTCCCACAGTTTAGCTATTGTGAATTGAGCTCCTATAAATACTGAAGTGGCTGTGTCACTGTAGTATGCTGTTTTTAAGTCCTTTGGGTATAGACCAAGGAGTGGGATAGCTGGGTCAAATGGTGGTTCCATTCCAAGTTGTCTAAGGAATCTCCATACTGCTTTCCAACTGGTTGCACCAATTTGCAGTCCCACCAGCAATGTATGAGTGTGCCTTTTCTCCCACATCCTCACCAACACTTGTTGTTTGTATTCTTGGTAACTGCATTTCTGACTGGTGTGAGATGAAATCTTGGAATAGTTTTGATTTGCATTTCTCTAATGGCTAGAGATGTTGAACATTCTTTCATACATTTGTTGATTAATTGTGTATCTTCTACTGAGAAGTGTCTGGTCAGCTCCTTAGCCCATTTATTGATATGGTTGTTTGTTTGTTTGTTTGGTGTTAAGTTTTTTGAGTTGTTTATATATTCTGGAGATTACTGCTCTATCTGATGTGTGTGTGGTAAAAATTTGCTCCCAGAATGTAGGCTCTCTGTTCACCTCATTATTTTTTTTGCTGAGAAAAAGCTTTTTAGTTTCAATCTATCCCATTTATTGATTCTTGCTTTTATTTCTTGAGCTTTAGGAGTCTTGTTAAGGAAGTTGGAGCCTAATCGGATGTGATGAAGATTTGGGCCTACTTTTTCCTCAATTAGGTGCAGGGTCTCTGTTCTAATTTCTAGGTCCTTGATCCACTTTGAGTTGAGTTTTGTGCATGGTGAGAGATAGGGGTTTAGTTTCATTTTGCTGCAAATGGATTTCCAGTTTTCTCAGCACCATTTGTTGAAGAGGCTATCTTTTTTCCAATGTATGTTTTTGGCACCTTTGTCTAGTATGAGATAACCGTATTTATGTGGGTTTGTCTCTGTGTCTTCTATTCTGTACCATTGGTCTACATGTCTGTTTTGGTGCCAATACCATGCCATTTTTGTTACTATAGCTTTGCAGTACAGTTTAAGGTATAGTATTGTGATGCCTCCTGCTTCACTCTTCTTGCTAAGGATAGCTTTGGCTATTCTGGGTCTCTTATTTTTCCAAATGAATTTCATGATTGCTTTTTCTATTTCTATAAAGAATGACGTTGGGATTTAAATTGGAATCACATTGAATCTGTATGGCGTTTTGGGTGGTATGGCCATTTTGACAATATCGATTCTGCCTATCCAAGAGCATGGGAGATCAAGATCTTCTTCAATTTCTTTCTTTAGTGTCCTATAGTTTTCATTGTAGAGTTCTTTCACTTCTTTTGTTAAATTTATTCCCAAGGTTTTTTTTGTTTGTTTGTTTTGTTTTTCTGAGGTTATTGTGAATGGGGTAGTTTTCCTAATTTCTCTTTCAGAGGATTCATCATTGATGTATAGAAATGCATTTGATTTATGGGTATTGATTTTATATCCTGCTACTTTGCTGGATTCATTTATTAATTCTAGACGTTTTCTGGTGGAATTTTTTGGATCCTCTAAGTACAGAATCATGTGCTTGGCAAATAATGATAGTTTGAGTTCTTATTTTCCTATTCATATCCCTTTAATTTCTTTCATTTGCCTAATTACTCTGGCTAGACTTTTAAGGACTATGTTGAATAGAAGTGGTAAAAGAGGGCATCCCTGTCTTTTCCTCATTTTTAAAGGGAATGCTTCCAATTTTTCTCCATTTAGAATGATATTGCGGGCTGGGGTTGTGGCTCAGTGGTTGAGTGCTCACCTAGCACACATGAGGCACTGGGTTTGATCCTCAGCACCACATAAAAATAAAATTAAAGATATTCTGTCCACCTACAACTAAAAATTAAATATTAAAAAAAGAATGATATTGGCCTTTGGTGTTACCTGTATGTTTTTATGTATTTATATTTGAATGCAAACAACTTTGGGCATGCATGTACACCTGTGCATGTACACATGTGCACACATGCACACTCATACACACACACACACACACACACACTCACAGAAGCATGCAATCGGTTACAGAAGACCCATGCAAGAGGTTAGGACCATTGCAGCTTCCCCACCTTCCCAACGTGGGCCAGCGCAGCATCTTTACTCACACGCCAGCCATGCTGAGAGAAACAACAGAATTAGGTCTCCAGGGCCTGGGACTCAGCAGCTAATCCTTCAGAACTCCTTGAAAACTGGAAAATTCTAGAAAAATCAATGCTACTTCACAGCCTCTCCAGAGCAGTCGCAGTATTGTTTAATCTCATGATTGTTTTTTAAATTACATTAGAATGTTCCAAAACATGTAAAGCTAACCTGATACATGAAGTGCAGCATTTTGCAGGTAAAAGTCCTTCTCTGCATAAAAAGTCTCCATTTTTTTCCATGCCAGCCTTAACAAGAAGGTTGGGATAACTGAATTGCACCAAGATTCTGGGCCTGGCTCAGGGCATAGTATAGATCCTACTCTCCTTCTCCACGCTGACAACATATGACAACATATGGGTGCTCAGAGGGAACTAATCCAGTGATTTACATGTCCCCTGTCACCCATAAATCACCAAGGTGCTGCCAATCAACAATATGTGTCAAGTGAGGACCAACTCTGGGACCAGCATGAGGCCAGGTGCTGTAAGGTGGGAGGAAAGGAAAACTAAGATAAAGCCAGAAACAAGAAAACAACTCCACTCAACAGCACTGCACTGACTAGACGTGTAACAGGCATTCTGAGAAAAAAGAGGCATGTTTGGGTAAAAAGGCTTCGAGGAAGCAGGCGGGTGACCGTTGGGACTGAAAGCAGGAGGCCAAGGGGTACGGAGAAGAGAGAAGATGAAGGGCCTGAGCTGGGCAGGGAGGTGACCTCAGTGCCCATCACATTGGACTTGGGCAGAGCTGCCCAGCTTGTGTGACTTCCCTACCTGCCTTTCTGCCAGAGGGTGCCACTTTGCCCAGTTAGTCGCTCAGCCACTCTTTGAGCACCAAGTGTATAGAAACAGTGTCCTGGGGCCAGACATCCAACTCTGCCACAGAGCTTTCACATCTCAGTGGACCTGAGGAGCCAATGAGAGAGGATGAAAAGCACCCGCAACTACGTCCGTCTCCAAGAGCTCTGTCAGTCCACGGCGATTCAGAACACAGGCGTGGAAAGGCCGCTAACAGCAGAAATGCCAGCGAGGCTCAGGCAGAAGCAGCGGAAAAGGCAGAGGGCCAAGTCAAGGGCACTGAAGGGGAAAAGAACTGGAAAAGGTGGCTGGCAGGGGCAGGGAAGGACCAGGGGCATGAAAAACAAAACAAAAAAACCACACCAACTGTCCCAGGACTCAGAATTTTCAGTACTGAAACCAGAGCAGCCCCAGGCAAACCAGGATAGGTTGGTCAGCTCAGTGGTACCATACTCAGAGAGGCTAGAGGTCGCCTGACCCCTAGACCCCTGGGTGCTCTTTCTGTCTTCATTTGGGGTTCTGTCACTGCTCATTAACACCTGGAGGGCCAGGGGAAAGAAGCAGCAAGCCATGGAGGCAGTTACTGTGCCCTTCCTTCAGTACTAAGAGCTGGTGTCCTCTCATCTCAACCAGGCAGACTTCTGAAGGGGCTCAGGCCAAAGAGAGAATTCTTTACTACCATTCTGAAATAAAACCTAGAATTGTGGCCAATATCCTTTACTCAACTGCTTCTCAGACACGACCTTATCAGCCACCCATCAGGGAGAAGACACAGCACACCACCCTTAGGGAAGCATCTTATCTGAACTTGGAAATGAAAAGCCAAGGAATTGACACACCAGGTCTTGAAAGCATCCCCATCCAGGTTCAATCACCCTCTTGCCACTCAGTTTCTATCACCTCTCCCGAAGACAGGTCCTACAAGTACTGATGGCTTCTTTCCACCCACATAATCCTTCCACTCAACAAGAATTTATTGAGCCTGTACTATGTGGCAGACACTGTGTTAGACATCATCCAGAAACCAAAGAACAACAGGATGAAGTCTATAATTTCAATGCACTAAAGGTTCGGTTGAAGGAGGATGAGGGGGTTTGGCTGGGACTGGATTCTTGCTAAGGCAAGAATCAGTTACTCAATGCATATTTATTTTCCCCTTAATATGTGCCAAAAACTGTACGGGGGTATGTAACAAATAACCAGACAACGGCAAAACTACATATAAGTACAGAATGGTCACGTGAGAGCAAGGGTGTACCTACCCCAGTCACTGACCCAAACACCAGGCAATCACTTCTGCCTCGCATAGCACGGAGCAAAGGAAAGGGAGGTGAGACCCAGTCCTGACCTCAAAGAGTGAACCAAATGATCCAGAAGAGAAAACTCTTACCAATGATCAAACCACCAAGTACAGGGGGCAGGGCTAACTGGGGAACACAGACACATGAGAACAGAGGTGGAGAAACCCCTCAGAGCTTCTGAGAGGGAGTGGAAAGAAAACACAAGATGAAATATTGATGGGAAATGGTTTTCTAAGCAGGAGGAACATGACAGGTTCCTCAAAAAGCCAGTCCTCAAAAAGTTTCTAAATGGCTCACCTGTGCACAGGTCTTGGTCTGAGTCAATAGGGACCTTGCTAGTAGTGATCTTCATAAATATAAGTTACATTTAGATGCAAAGACAGCATCCAATCTAATTTCAACTGTCCACGATATGAAGGTGGGGAATTGAAGTATACTTTTGTAATGCAGGTCTGTGTGTGTGAGCCTGCACCTGCCATGCATCACGCACTCCCCTTGGCTTCTCTTTACATGTCTACCCTTAAGCAATACAAAATCCATCCCTCTGTTCAAAGAGACCCATAATTCAGGGAAACTGAATTACCAGGCACAACTCACAAATTAATAACTGGAAATCAACCCCATTGGTTTTTCTATAATAATATTCACAAAGTATGGGCAGAAGGGCCACCTTTGGTCTGATGGTACACTGGTCAGTCAATAACAAGTTAACAACTATTGACTGACTGTCTATTTAATGAAGAACCCTGCACTGGAGTTGAAGGAACGGCAAGGAGAGGGCAGTGGGAAGGAACAGGATGAAGGGGGCAGATAAATAAAGAAGAATGAAATTATGACTTTTGCTGGTAAATTGATGGAACTGGAGACTATCATGCTAAGTGAAAGAAGCCAGTCCCCAAAATCCAAAGGCCAAGTGTTCTCTCTGATACCTGGATGCTAACACACAATAAGGGGGGCTGTGTGGTAAGAATAGAAGTTCACTGGATTAGACAAAGGAGAATGAAGGAAAAGGAGGGGGGAATGGGAATAGGAGAGACAGCAGAATGAACCTTACATAACCTTCCTACGTTCAGATATGAATACACCACCAGTGAAACTCCACATCACGTACAATCACAAGAATGGGATCCTAATTAGAATAAGTTATACTCCATGTATGTAGAATATGTCAAAATACACTTGACTATCATGGATATCTAAAAAGAATAAATGAGGGCAAAGAAAAAACAAAAGAAAGAAAGGAGGCAGATACATCCAAAAGAAATAGGAGACTCACAAGTCACTGAATCTAGACCTGGCTCCCCCACTGAATGCTGTTGGGTAAGTTGATCCCAAGGTGAACGTCACTCCCATATTCATAAGCATGCCCTGCCTACCTTGCAGAGTCACTCATGGTTCCCCTGAGATGATGTATGTCTAAGTGCTTGGGAAAACAGTAACAGTATGGAGGTACCTACCTCTCCAGCTTTCATTAACTACCTGGTCTATTTTTCCAGCAGTCTCCAGATATCCCCAATTTGTCTCATCCTCTCTGCACAGTAATTGGTTCAGAGGAACACAACCAAACTCCATTCCAGGTCTCTGGCTATCCCATCAAAGAAACCATCTTTTTCCTCCCACTGGATGAGAGGAAGGAGACAGACACACAGGTCCAGGAGGGACGGTCAGCCACCTTGGGGATGGAAGGGAAGATCATGCCTGAGAAAGGAAAACAATGAAGGAGAAAAACTAGCTTTGGGGCATCTTGTTTGAGCACTGGATAAACTGTCCCTGATGCCAGGACCTACTCGATGTCGCTCAATCACATAGCCCAATACATTTTCTTCTTTTGCTTAAATCAGCTTGGGTTGGTTTTCAGGCCATCCATCAATGCTGGCGTCAGGAGAATGAGAGGAAATGAGGTTAAAGTCACGCCATCAACCTGTCTAGGTCTTCACCACATCCCTGTGGTTCCATGAAGTGTCCTGAAGGTGGTACAGATAGGAAGGGGCTCCCCCAAGAACAGAAAGAAGAAAGGCCATCATCAGCACTAAAACAAGGGATTACTGGGTCTCCCATTATTGCTTCCTGTCTTCTAAGACCAGAGAGGGTTGCACTGATGGGGGACAGGCCACCCTCAATGACGAGCTCTCACCTCTATATCCTCATGATTTCGCCAAGTATTTACCTATTTCCTTTTATGGCAATCACTGAAGAGCCCACAGCAACAATACAACTACCCCACTGATTTATTTTCTATCTTAAAAAAATTACTCAAGGCCTAAAGTACTGAGCTCATGTTCAAATTAAATTTGCTGAAAATCTAATTTGAGATGAGTAATTTAATTTGGCTAGTACAATTAAAAGTGGTGCAGTATTTGTGTTTTAAAGGAAAACCATATTATATTCATCTAATCTTATTAGGTGACTATCATATTTAGATCACATTATATCTGGGACAGATACATATTGGATTGATTTCTTCCCTACATCACTTGAGAGGCCAAAGGAACTAACCTTTTCCTGCACCCTGCTCACCCACCCACAAAGGTCAGCACCAGCAGTGAATGTGGAAAAAACCTCTGGGAAAATGCCACTGCCCAGCCTTGGCAGCCATGCACCCAACACATCATCTAGAACAATCCTCATGCTTCGCAGATGGGTAAGTAGACGCCTTGGATGGGCAAGAGACTTGATCTGGGTCATAGATCAATGAATCAGTGGCAGAGCTGAGGCACAACTTGGTTCCCTGTACCCAGTGTGGATCCCTGCCACTCTAGCATCCGTGGGCTTTGCAAGGTGTAACATGAAATACATCCAGAGGCCTCTGAGGCCCTGCTGCTACCCACTTAACTGAGGCATGAAGTGATCAAACACCATCTATCAGCTAGTCCCTCTACCTCTCTTAAATTTCCAGAGAAGATAAAGAGTGGTGAGAAGCTGATCTCACTATCGCCATGGATAACTTGAACCAGTGCCCCAAATCTTTCTGTCAAGTCCATTTTCTTCTTCTTTCTTTTTTGGTACTACAGATTGAACCTAGGGGTGTTTTATCACTGAGCCACATCCCCAGTCTCTTTGTATTTTGAGACAGGGTCTCACTAAGTTGTTTAGGGCCTTGCTAAATTGCTGAGGCTGGCCTTGAACTGGCGATCCTCCTGCCTCAGCCTCCTGAGTCGCTGCGATTATAGGCGTGTGCCACTGTGCCTAGCTGCTGATCAAGTCCATTTTCTTGATGATTTCTTTAAATTCCTTCACTCCTAATCATGAAAATTCACATTAAGAACATCCAAACCATATGATGGGCCAGAAAAAAAAAAAAGTTTGCGGGCTGGGCTTGTGGCTCAGTGGTAGAGTGCCTGTCTGGCACGTGTGAGGCACTGGGTTTGATCCTCAGCACCACATAAAAATAAATAAATAAAATAAAGGTATTGTGTCTGTCTACAACTAAAAAAAATAGTTTGCTTTGCATTTTAAAATGTATTAATTCCAGGAGGACTGCTACCAGGCAGATCAGGTGGGTATGATATCATACAACAGGGTTTCAACTGCAGAGTTTAATTTAAGAAAATTAAGTTATAAAGCAAAATTGAGGAAAGTAGAAGCTAGATAAAAAAATATTTGCAACATATCACAAGCTAATACACATCTGCATAAAATTCCCTTAGAAATGATTGGAAAATGGGCTTCAGTTGTGACTCAGTGGTAGAGCACTTGCCTAGCATGTGGGAAGCACCGAGTTCGATCCTCAGCACCACATAAAAATAAATAAATAAAATAAAGGTATAAAAAATACAATAACATTATTTTTAAAAAGTTTTTTTAAAAAGAAATGATTGGAAAAAAGATGGATGCTGTAAAATAAAACAAGAAAGGACCCAAAGAGGCAATTCTCACACACACACACACACATACACACACACACACACACACACACAGATTACTGATAGGCTCATGAAAAAATGCTCAAACCCATTAGTAAGCAAAGCTTGCAAATTACAACGATGCAATAGTTTTCATCTATTAAATTGGCAAAAACTGAAACAACTATAATGTCTAAGAAAGTCAAGGGTGCTCTGAAATTGGAATCTTCAGATGCTACTGTTGAGAGTGTAAATTAATCCACATTTCTGAAGAGCAGTCTGGTGATATGTATCAGTAGCCTTAAGACTGAGCAAGTTCACTCCAAAGAATTTTCCCTAGAGAAAAATCACCAGAATACTCAATGACTTATGCACAAGGACATCTCTAGCAGCAATATTCATAATAATAAAAATCTAGAAAAATCGAACTGCACCATAATAGAAAAAATGGTTAAATAAATTATCATACACCAACACAAAGAAATCTTGTGCTTATGAAAAACATTTAAAGATAGGAAAATGCTTACACAATGATGCTAAAATTCAAAACTCTCAATTAGATGATTTATTTCATAAAGAAGCATGTGTGTTATTTATGTAGAATATGGAGGCAGATTCTGCTGAATGTCCAACAAATATTCATACTTCTCTTTCTACAGTAGAGGGTTTTCACTAAGAGCAGCTGCTGGGTCAGGGACTACATTTCCCAGAATCCCTTGTATCTAGGTGGTGCCCACTGACTTCCCACCAGTGGACCACAGGTAGAAGTGATGTGGGACATGTTCTGGAGGAGGTAATTTACAAAGTGGTGTGTCCTCTCCATGCTCTCTTCCCCCATCTGCCAAATGGATTCAGAGGACTCTGGGGCCTAGAAAATGGGAGAGCCAAAAGATGGAAGGAGCTTCGTGGTCAGCCATCAGGAACACCCACACCGAGTGAGAAATAACCTCTATTATGTTAAGCTATAGTTTGGAGTTTTAATGGTTTCTTCAGCTAGTGTTACCCCAATGTGCACACCTGGAAAAACTAGTAGAAGGAAAACTACCTAATATTAGCTTATGCAATATATGAGAGTCAAATTATAGGTTAAAATTTTTAAACGTATTCTTTTTTATCACAAACATATCCCTTATTTGATAACCAAAATTACTGAAATAAAAAAGCAGACTTTAGATGACAACATTATATAATAAAATCTCTTAAGGTTACAAACAGTAAAATACAAAAATTACAAAGGCTCACAGAAAAAAATCTAAATTTATTATTTTTAGAATAATCTACTCAAACAATTCTAGAGCTGGAGACATAGCTTTTTTTTTTTTTTTTTTGGTACCAGGGATTGAACTCAGGGGTACTTGACCACTGAGCCACATCCCCAGACCTATTTTGGGTTTTATTTAGAGACAGGGTCTCATTGAGTTGCTTAGCACTTCGCCATTGCTGAGGCTGGCTTTGAACTTGCGATTCTCCTGTCTCAGCCTCCCAGAGTGCTGGGATTACAGGCGTGCACCACCACACCCAGCTGAGACATAGCTTCTTGGTAGCTGCACTTGCCTAGCATAAGTGAGGTCCTTGGTTTAATCCCCAGCACTACAAAATAACCATATTCTAGACAAGTCTAGACAAATGATTCAAAGCTAAAAGACAAAAACAAACTAGGAAGAAAAACTTGCAATTTATATAATACACAAAATGTTAGAATACTTTAATATGTAAAGAGCACCTATGGATCAGTTAAATGAAGGATAATTTAAAAACTGAGGGAAAGGATATAGACACCTAGTCATAAGAAGTCACTTAAGTCATAAGAAATAGAAATAACCTATACACACATGGCAAGATTTCCAAACTCACAAATAATCAAATAAATGCAAATTAAAATGTGATCCCCTATCATATTGGTAAACATTTAATATTTGGGGAATATAAAAAACAAAGTTGCTGAGATTATGATTACACTGGGTAAATGCATACATTGTAAAAAGAAATTTAAAACTATCACATTTCCAATGAGCAATTTGGCATGATGGGGAGGGGGAGGGGAATGGTGAAAACTCTTTGACCTAGCTATTTGTCAAAGGAAATAATCAAAACAAGTATGCATCAAAGTTGTTTGAACAGAAAAATAAAAGAAAGGAAACAATTTAGGTATGTATCTGTAAGAAACTTGTTAAATACATTATGGTGTGTGTGTGTGTGTGTGTGTGTGTGTGTTCATGTACTGGGATAAAATAAAGCCATTAAAGTATAAATGTAATAAA